>VJMH01005136.1:0-76710 GCA_009835185.1 Aphanomyces stellatus | reverse complement strand
TTGGAGCGGTGGCGCGGGACGCTGCCCGACCGATCGCGCGACTGGCGGTAGTAGTTGCCGCCCGCGGCCGCTTTCTTTCGACGGCAGTAGAAAAAGACGGCGATCGCGGCGATGAGGACGACCGCGCCGACGGCGACGCCGACAATGAGGCCCGTGTTGGACGAGCCAGACGTTGACCCGACTTCTTTGACGCAGACGGTCTGGGTGCCGAGGGACTTGATTGTCGCGGATGGGTCCGCGCACGACGTTGCCGAAGGGATGAGAAGATTCTTGATCGACGAGAGAACCTTGAAGTTGTCGCTCGAGATTGCTTGCAGGTTGGTGTTGATCGTCGTGGGGAGTTTACTACATGCAAAATGAGTGGGCACGAGGACACGGAGGTAGCATACAGGGTCGTGAGCGAGAGGCTGAACACACCCGACGGAATCACCGTCATCCCAGAGTTGCCAGACAAGTCCCTGCGACAGCCACCATGGTAAGCCGAGGGAAGACAAGGAAGAACAACGTACAATGACGTGAGTTTGGGGGGAAACGTCCAGAGGAGTTGCCCCGAGTTGCTGTTGCTCACGAGGTTGCACCCAGTCAAGTCAAGCGACGTGACTTTCCCAAACTGAAGCCAGTCGGGCGGGGTCGCCGATGGCAGGCTGTTGCCCTTGAGGCTCACCGACGTCACGCCCGGGCCCAAGACGACCTTGGACACGTCCGTGATGCCGCATGTGTCGTACGTGACCTTGGTCACGGTTGCCGGGAGGTCCGTCAAGGACAGCGCCGCGTAGTCCACATTAACAAAGGTCCTACGCATCGCGTGAGACTCGTGGGCGAGGCGAGAGGCATACAATGAGGACAAACTGGTGGCGCCCGTGAAGAGCGCGGCGTCGACTTTAATTTTCTTGCTTGGGAGGACGTTGGACACGAGCGAAAAGTCGCTGGGGTAGAGAGGGTCAGGCAATGGGAACGACCGGCAACGTACGTGACGGTGGCAGGCAGCGGAAAGTTTGAAATGGCGAAAATCTGGCCAACACCAGACTGCGGTGCGAACGATGAGTCGTACGTGAGCGTGAAGGACGAGCCTTGGCCGAGGGTCGCGCACATGGCCGGCTTGGTGCCGCACGTGTCGGTCGTGTTGATGCATGGAACCGAGTTGGACGCGATCGAGCAAGAGCTGGCGTCAGGGAAGCGGAAGCACGAGCCACCGGATGTGGTGCATGCGCTGCACTTGGTCAGCACGTTGATCGTGCACAGCTCAGCCGCAGACATCACGATCGCCGCCAATCTCCTAAAATGAGGGTGCGGAAGCCCAGTTTTTCGTCCAGTCCGGTCGAACGATGCTGACTTGCATTACTGCCATATGGTCAGGGCTATAGGAGCTATACTAGGTATAAACAGTCGTGTCAACCCGCCTTGACGGTCGCGCATCGAAACTCAATTGAGCTCAATCGATTATAATGACTAATTCATAGGTATTTTGAGTATCAACTTGAATTGATTTCACGATTGGTCTCAGGAGGAGTGACTTGTACGCGTATATTGTACATCATATCATTCAGGCATTTTCAGGTGGTCGTAGTATAATACCTGGAATTTAAGGTGCATTGAAGCAATAGGTCCTGGGTGACCTCAAGTGGTCGTCGTCGTGTGCATTTGCAATGTTGAGCCACCTCCTGACTTGAAATTTGTATCGTGGGAAACCAAAAATTCAACGATCTTTCGTTGCATGATGATGGTCACACCTGCATCACTTGCAGGAAGGCCGCCGTCCTGGGTTGTGTGCCGAATGGAGAGTCCATCGACGGCATCGTGCGATGACAAGGACATGAATGGAACATTGGTCGCGTCGGGTCGAAAGAAACGAATCCTTCGAAACGACGGCACCTGAACAATCACCATGAAGAGACACACCCTCTGGGCGCTCCTCCTCCACTCCATCATCTCCGTCGCAGCGCATGATGAAGGTGTCATGCAGGAGGAAGTCGTTGCCGAAGCGCCTCCAACACTTCCACCATGGGACGACCCGCCAGAGCTCATCCCCACAGCGCCGGCGCCAAGCCCTCCGCCAAGCGACGACATAACATTGACCCAGCGCGGCGCAGTGCCAGGATATTAACTTAATCTAACAAAACGATTACTTTCGCTGCGTCCTCACGTAGACCAAGAGGTAGACGGAGCAGCTTCCGATGCACATGCCGACGACCAAGAGGGCAAGCGACGCCGAAAGGCCGCCGCCGCCGCCGCCATGGTCGCTCGGGTCTCGTCTCGATGGCCTTATGCGTCGCTCGACCGCGTCTTCTTCCACTTGCGTCCATGCGTCCCGCTTTAGCCCGGCCGTCGAAGTCTCTCTCTCTGCATGCACAACGTGGGCTTCGACCTTTTTGAGCCGGAGCGACGCCGTCCTTGTGTGGCCACAAGGCTTGTCCTTGCCTTCTTTCTCGTCCTTTGGCTCTGTCGTTCGGGATTCCTTGGTCTCTTCCTCTCTCTTCTTGCTTGCTTCGTTCACTGTGGGTTTCTTCATCGCTCGTTGTGTGGCATCGTCTAGGTCTTCTTGGGCTGATCGTTCTGCCATCACGTCCTCGCAGTCAGTGACTCGCGACGCAATCTTCATGGCCGAGAGCAGCACTTGTTTCATCACAACTTCCACTTTGCTTTCATTGTCCGTCGTTGGCACTTGGGCACTCGCCTCTTCATTCAGCCCACGGCACTCCACTTGTACTGCTCCTTTGGGCTCCAGCCTCCTTTGACAATCCACAGAAAGAGTACCTCTCTGCTTCTTCAGCACACTGTCGTCGACTTCCATTTCCTCTTCTTCCACTTGACGGATCTCGATTGTTTCGCTCGCGACGGACGCCGCCTCTGCAATCTTGGCCATGAGTCCTTCTGGATGCCCCTTCTTGCTGCCACGCGGAGTCGCCACATGCATACTCTCCCGGCTTTCGACTCGCATGATCGTCGACGCATGTTCGTCATCGGCCTGCCACCACCCGTCGTCTTCGTCATCGTCGTCCTCGAGCTCGTCGTCTTCTTCGTCGTTCTTGGACACGAGCGTCGTGACATTTTTCACACGTTCGAGGAACTGGAGCGTCGAGAGCGTCTCCATGACCCAGCGCTCTTCCGCCGAGACCGCCGCGACGACCGTCGTCTTGGAGTTCCCGCCAAGCGCTTCCCGGAGCAAAAACGTCAACTTGCAGTCGCGATATGGGACGTGGCGTGGCTTGGTCAATCGGTTGCCGCTCGAGACATCGCCCAGCGCGATGATGACATTCGCCAGCGCCGAGAGCGACTTGTTCACGAGCATCACGTCCTTCGAAGATGACTTGGCCGCAAGGACGTTCTGCTTCTCGGAGCCGGCGAGGTCGACGCAGTGGAGGACGCTCTTGCGCGTGATGCCACCGGGAAGTTGCTGCTTGAGTTTGATGGAGAAGACCGTGTGCGCGCGCGATCCGCTCCCGCGGTTCGACGCCTTCCGCGCTTTGGCGCCAGACACGAGGCACTCAAAGGCGTCCCCGGCCGAGGCAACGGGCTTCTCCACCATGCCTTGGACAAACACCTGGCCCGCAGCCGTGTCTTCGCGGATCGACTTGGGTTCCGCAGCCGCCGCCGACGCATCGAGCAAGTCAAAGATCTTTTCGTTGTGGATTTCGACATAAGATATGGTGCACGAAAAGGAGGCGGTCTGACAAAAACGGGGGCGTTGGCGCGTCGACATGACAGAATCGGGTCCTACCTCGGTCAGATGCGAGAACAAATAGTCGAGAATGCGCACGGTGAGGCCGCGGCTAGGACTCGTCAGCGACAGATCTCCCTAGACAGCGCACTTATGATGCAGGGACAGATGGACGTGAAGGAGGCGTACATGCATGGTGTGGGTCTTCCCAGCGCCAGACTGACCGTACGCAAAGATGCTCCCGTTGAAGCCCGCGAGGCAAAAGTCAACGTTTGGTTTCCCGACTGCGTCAAACACGTCTTCTTGCGAGATCCATGTTGGCAGGACATGATCGACGTTGAAGCATTTCTTCTCGGCGGCAAACTTGACGTGGTTGATGTGCACGTGCGCGTGTCCGCCTTTGGTGCGTTTCCACCGAAGCCATTTCGCTAACGGCAGCGCCGCAGTGCCGCTGCTTGCAGCACCCCCGCCCGTCGATGGAGACTTGGTCGTCCGAAGTCGAAGGAATGTGCAGACGCGAGAGGCATTTCGATTCGTTTGGGCCAACTTGGGAGGCGATGAATTCGTGCGATGGAGATGTCTTGGCGGACTAGATGGCCACGATGAGATCACCACCAACATGTAGATCTCTACCTGGCAATGGACTTGCGGGAGACGGACATGCTCTCCGGCATCGCACTGGATCGGCGTGAGATGGCCGGCGGCCGCTTGGGGGGCGGCATGGACTCTACGGTACTGACAATGTCGTCGATTGCTTCATCCATCCTCGTTGTCGGCGTTCCACCACCTGAAGCGACCGTCGAGATGCTATTTTTAGCCACCGCTAGTCCAACACCGTACAAACACATATCGACCGTTTCCTGGTTGGGGCGGAGAAAGCAAACAATCGAATGCAGCGACGTCGTCGATGGACGCGCCGCGCCGCCAGGATGGACTCTACACCGCCGTCTCTTACTGCGAGAGAGGAGTCGATCGAAAGCATGAGAGAATTTGACCATCCTCGTTGCCATTACTGATCAACCAAGGCAGGATGCAAGACGCGAGGGACATCAACGAAGTGAGAGAGGGACGACAGAGTGCCATCATTCGATTGATGTGCGAGGCAGGCCCGGCTGGGGAGGCTTCGATTTCTAAAATTAGACGCGACAGTTTCGCAGTCAACGACTCGAAGCAACAACGCCCAGTCGCACGAGGTCGCCATGCACTTCGGTCGCAAAAGCAGTGTTGACCAAACATGGCCCCACCACTGACCATCACGAGTGTCGGCGGCCGGCGTGGCAGCGTGAGCTCCCCCGACAAGGCGGCCGCCATCATCCGCCGCGCCGCCCGCGTGCCGACGACGAGGTAGACCCATCTTTGCATCATGCACCCTTGTCTTCCACACACTTGTAGTAGCAGCAGTCCCAGCGGTAGCCAAACCAGTCGACTCAAACCCACGGGCACAACAACCAAGCATCGCCGGTCCGATTCGACGTCGTCGAGCGCCTCGACTCTGAGCGCGTCCACCACATCGACCGCGTCATCGTCGTCCGACGTGGTGTCGCTCGCGCCGTCGTCCGTTCGCACGATCGTCCGCATCCGCCCACCCGCCGAACCTGCGTCGTCGCCGCTCCTCCTCCGCTGCCGCCCCACCCTTGGCAAGTCGATCGTTCAAGTCACCACCTGTCTCCGGCCTGTGGAAACCAAATTGTACACGGCCGACCATGTCTTGGACGATGCCTCGTCCCAAGAAGATGTGTTTGAAGCTGTCGGCGCGGCCGCCGTCGCGTCACTACTCGACGGCGTTAACGGCAGCATCTTCACGTACGGCCAAACCGGGTCGGGGAAGACGTACACAATGCATGTACTCGATCGTAGCGTCATCTTCATCAGTTGACATGGTCGCAGGGCGAGCCGACCGTCGGGGCCTGGCACCGCGGCCTCCTCGTGCGCATCCTCGAA
Source organism: Aphanomyces stellatus (assembly GCA_009835185.1). Lineage (NCBI taxonomy): Eukaryota > Oomycota > Saprolegniomycetes > Saprolegniales > Verrucalvaceae > Aphanomyces > Aphanomyces stellatus. The sequence goes on along the minus strand of VJMH01005136.1, from coordinate 71,111 downwards.
GCGATCTTTCTCCAACTGCACGGCGCGATGGTATGAGCGAACACACGATTGGACAACGAACGCGCGATCGTAGGCCGACTGCGAGATCTCGTTTGTCGAAATCCTCAACGAAAAGACATTTGATTTGCTCGACGGCGGCGCCGCAGACGCCAAGACGATTCGGGAAGACACGCTCCAGAACCAAGTGTTTGTTCAAAACGTCGTCCAAGTGCCGGTCGAGTCGGCGGCGACGGCCGTCGAGTGGCTCCAACGCGGCCTCAAGGCGCGGAAGACCGCCGTGACGGCGCTCTGCCGCACGTCCTCACGCGGCCACGCTGTCTTTTCCATCAAGGTGCGGCAGTATGGCGGCCGCGGGATGCTCCAATCCGTCTTGCATTGCGTTGATTTGGCCGGGTCCGAGAAGCAGGACCCGATGGTCAAATGCGCCGCGCGCGAGGTTGGCGCGTCGTGTTTCTCCATTTTGCCAACGCACTATTAGGCCGGGGCGATCAACAAATCGCTCGCATGCCTCGTCGGGGTCTTGGTGGCCTTGGAGGAAGCGGCACGCACGGCCAACAAGCGGCACATTCCGTACCGCGACTCGAAACTCACGTTCCTCCTGCGTGATGCACTCGGCGCCGCCAATTCCAAGTCAACTCTGATTGCAACGGTCTCGGGCGAGAGTCTCTACATGCAGGAAACGCTCGCGACGCTGCAATTTGTCGAACGCGCGACGCATGTGGCGATGCGGGCCAAACCCAACGAAGACGAGATCGAGACGATGATCCACTCGCTTCAGAGTCAAGTCTCGCAGCTGAAGCAGCGCCTCGCAGAGACCAAGATGATCAACTACGTGGATCGGCCGCTCGTCTCGGAGAGACCCGTCATGATCACCGAGTGGACCGAAACGGATGCGTCGTCAACGACGCCGACAGATGAAGACAAGGTCGACTGGACGACCCCTGCCGTCTCCCTCGCGATGCTTGTCGCGGGTGTCTGCATTGGCCGATTTCTTCGGCGTCGGTAGTCTCATCTCTCCCAAGTGGAAGGAGGAATGAATGCAAAAGATCTCAATCGTGCAAATTTGAAACATTTGATTGTATCAGAATAAAATAAATATCGAGTCGGTCCAGTTCAGCAGCTCTTGAGGCCGCGGTTGGGGAAGATCTTGTCGAGCCATTTGCTGTTGCTCTTGGGTTCCTCGACGGCCGATGGCGCCGCGATGATCTTGTCTTGGAGGAAAAGGTGCTTGAGGAGACCAGCCATGGACAGACGGCGCGCGGGGTCGACCGTGAGAAGCCCGTCGAGGACCTCCAGCGCCGGCGGCGAGAAAAGCGACTCGATCTTCCACAGAGCGATGAGGCCGCGGATGCCTTGCTTGTGGACGATTCGGAAGCGGTCGTCGTCCACGGAGGTGCTTTCGACGGGCGGCGAACCCACAAGGAGGATGAAGAGAACGATGCCGAGGGACCACATGTCGGCGGCGGCCGGATCGTACGCCCGGCATTGGTAGACTTCGGGCGCCATGTAAAAGAGCTTCCCGACCGAGTCGGTCGATTTGGCGGCGATTGGTGTGGCCAGACCAAAGTCAATGAGTTTGCATGTGCCATGGGCGTCGACGAGGATGTTCTCGAGCGAGATGTCGCGGTGGGCAAACCCACACGCGTGCATAAAGGCAGCACCGCGGACGATGTGCCGGAAGGAATGCGCGGCGCGCGCGAGGTCGAAGCGGCCGGCGGGGGAGTCAACAACGACGTTGAAGAGCTCGCCGGCGGGGCAGAACTCGAGGACCATGTGGCGACTGCCGGCCTCTTCAAACTCGGCGAGCAGGTTGAGCACATTGATGTGGCCGCCGGCGCGGGCAAAGGCGGCGTAGACGGCGCGTTCCATCGCGTTGTCTTCCTGGACCTGGCGGCCTTCGTACGCGCTTTCTTGTTTGGCCATGCTCGCGAGATGGAGCTGCTTGATGGCGACGAACGCGCCGGTCGTGAGGTCCTTGGCGAGGACGACAGGACCATAGATCGCTTCGGCCAAGGTCATCTGGACCGCATAGTTGTTCATGGCGGCGGCGGCGGTGGCGATGGTTGTAGATGGACAGAGCCAAATGAGAAATGGCTGCTGCGGCGCCGACTGTGCTGTGGGTTGCTGCCATCTGGCGTGTGTTACTGGGGTGTATCACCACGTCGCGCAGTAACACGCTGCCAAGACGGACGCGCGAGGTGGTGGCGACAAGACGGGGAGGACTACATGAGCAACTACGCAACTACATCAAAGAAAATCCACTGGGCCCTCGTTGCAAGTTGATATCATGGCGGCGACGGCGCGATGGCGCGGCCATAAAGCTGCATCATGACAGGCAACGATGACTCAGACGTGGCGTCACGTGAGCTAATGCGGTGTCGTCGGCGACCACTACTTTGGCCACGTCACCGTGGCGTGACGTCCCGTGCATGTCGTGAGCTCGCCATCGCCTTTGGTATGTTGTGTGTCGGCATGACTCGGCCGTTTGCTTGCATGCAAGGAACGGGCGACCTCGACCGGAAGATGAAGGCTTCTTTGGGATCGTCCTTCTCATTGTGCACCCCACCTTTAACGAAGAGACAAGACAGGGCCGCTCTTGTGTGTCGCTGGACCGTCTTCTTGCGCCTGAGGTGTGGCGAATTGGTGTGGCGACATGTGCCTGACGCCGGGAAGCCGCGGCGGCTGTGTGTGTGTTGCTGCATGTGCGACTGAAGTGTGTCACTGGAGCAGGACGTAATGGATTCACTCCTGTCCTGTCTGCCCTCCATCTGCCGCGCGTGTCAGATGCACCATCGGCGCGTGAAAGCTCCTCGCGTGCGTCCATGCGTGCTTCCTCGGAAGCACCAACGCTGAACCTCACCTTTTGGATTTCACGCTCATATTTTGATGGTGACGTCAATGGACCTTCATTCCGCGTCGTGTCCAGTAAAAATGTAGGTCTTCTTGAACTTGGGCAAAACAACGGCACGAAGTGAGGTGGACGTCCTTGTTGGGATGTGGCGTGAACTGACTGATGCGCCGTTGCGGATCATCTTGGTGCCGCGATCCTTCCCGGTGGCATGGCGAAGACAATGACACGTTGAGAGACAGATATAGACATCATTAAATACGTTTAGAGACGAGACCCCAATAAATAGTACGACAAGAGTCGACCGCATTAGACAGCGGTCGCGGCAATGGATTGTGTCGGCGCGGCGAGAATCTTCCGCGTGGAAGACCGCCGGTTCATCTGGCGGAGTTTGTTCATGACAGACGAGGCAATGCCCTTGCTCTTGGTGGCAGCGGCTTGCGTCAACATCTTGGCGCTGCAGGGAGTGTCCAACTTGATGGCGGCGATGTGCGCGGCCGCTTCTTCCACCGGATCGCGAACATACACGTGGTTGGCGACTTGTTCCATCGTCAAGCGGGTTTCGGGGTTGGGGTTCAACATGAGTTCCAAGAGGTCAAGCGCGGCAGGCTCGAAGAGGTGCGTCATGTTCCACATCTGGACGAGCTTCTTCAGGCCCTTGGCTCTGAGGATGCGAAAGCGGCTGTCGGCTTCAGACGCCAATTCGACGAGCGGGATGCCGGAGAGCATGATGAACAACATGATACCGAGTGACCACACGTCGGCCTTGATGGGGTCGTACGAGTGTTGGGCGACGACTTCGGGCGCCATGTAGAAGGCCTTGCCAACACCTTCCTTGCGAAGGCTAGGGACGGCCGCCGCGAGCCCAAAATCGCAGATCTTGGCGTTGTTGAATTCGTCGAGGAGGACATTTTCGAGCGACATGTCGCGATGAGCAATGCCGCGGATGTGCATGTAGCGGATCCCCGAGAGGATTTGGCGAAAGTATCGGAGCGAGGCGTCGTTCGAGAGCTTCTCGGCGGCGTTCACAACGTCAAAGAGTTCGCCACCGCGGCAGAAGTCAAAGACAAAGTGCTCGTATCCGTTCTGGACAAAGTCACTGCGCATGCGCAGGATGTGTTCGTGGCCGCCGTCGGCGCTGAGGACTTGGTTGACATGCTTTTCAAACAAAATGTCCTCGCTGATCTTGCGGTCGCCGTTGAGCATGATTTGGTTGCGGGCGGCGGAGAGCTTCATGCGCTTCACTGCGACGTTGTCCCCCGTGAGGGCATCGCGGCAAAGCAAGACATCTCCGTAGAGAGCAGGCGCCAAGACCTTTTGGATCGTGTATCGTTCCATGACGGAAGTGTGTGTTGGAGAGCTTGCAAATTGAATTGTGTGCTTGGACTGCAATCGTGTACGAATCTCCTTCGACCTGAAGTTCAGTATACGTCGGAACCATCATTCCATGAAATTCCCGGAAACGTCAATGGACCAATCAAAAGCAAGGAAAACTTTTGTGAGCCAATCAGATCCATCCAACTCACAAGTCGATGGCAACACCAGTGTCAAACTGTGGTAAACAATTGCCGCCAACATTCGATATATGAACCATCATTCACAGCCTGTCCATTGGGATTAGGCCTTCTGGACGATACGAATGGGCAGTTAAATTGGGATTTATGGGATGAATTCACCCTTTTTGTGACGTTCGGGGAGGATTGTATACGATAAAACGGACAATTGGGGCGGATCCCAATAAGGACGAACAAGGAACTCTGTCGCTCGACTCGACCAAAATTGCCTTATTTGCTGTGTATGTCTTTGGCTGCCAATATGATATTTTGAAAACGTATATTATATCAATATATTTGTATATTTGGTATTTTATCTAGGGCAGAACAGGCCACGAATTCGAATATTCGACAAATATGTGCTCAATAAGGCAATTGCTCTGACGCCGCATCCGATGGTCATGGCCAATATTACATGTGGATTACAACAGCAATCCAGGACATCAACCACAGCGTTTACGACGACGGACCACGCGACGCATCAATGCGGCGACAAGGAAGAGAGCGCGGCGCCGACGCCGCATGCATGATGCCGCTGGAATGTGTGGGAGAGATGGGCAATATGCAGAAAGGACATCGGATCGACGTCATAAACATTGGGAAGGGGAGAGGGATTCTTGGGATGCATTTTTCTGCACGCGGAATTCAATGCATACGGCTGGGTCGAAATGTCCTCGGACGTCGCTTGAGTCCTTCCTTGGACGTCGCATAAAAAGAAGCGATGACAAGAGATGCAAATGTGCTTGAGATTGATGGATTTGTTGATGGTGGTCTAGTCAACCTCGGTCTCATGTGCGCATCTCTCCACCTCCGCATCATTTTGCACTGGAGGGATGAGGAGGACAGTGTATGGCGGATGTTGCTTGATGGTGGCTCGCCTGGATGCGCATAATCGCTCGAGCTCGTTCCTCGGCCTTCGGGTGCGCCCCGTTACAGCCACATCACCGTCCCAGCGATACATGCGGGCGATCGATGTCAGGTAGACATGGAGACATGCTTGGGACAACCGTCTCGCAAGTTGAAGATTTCTCCATCTTCAACCACGGACAGGCACGAAATGCGGCCACGGCGGCGGCGGCGCCAGAATTCAATGGAGGATCCTTCAAGTGTGGTAGATCGAAGTTCGAAGATTTTGAATTCAAATATCGAAGTTCGAAAATTGTGAACCAATCAGATCACGGGACGCGGCATTCCGCCAGCGCTCCTTTTCGACATCATGAGCATGTGGTCGTCCCTGGAAGAGCACTCGATGAAGCAGTCCGGGGCGGCGCTTGTGGTGTGCATTGCCCTCCTCGTGCGATGGCTCGTCTCCTTGCACTCCTACTCCGGCATGAACACCCCGCCCATGTTTGGTGACTTTGAAGCACAGCGGCACTGGATGGAACTCACATACCACCTCCCGATCGCCGACTGGTACTTCTACGACCTCAAGTACTGGGGCCTCGATTACCCGCCGCTCACGGCCTATGTCTCGTACGGATGCGGCTTTCTTGCGCAATTCGTGGAGCCTGAACTCGTCGCGCTCGAGACTTCGAGGGGATATGAGACTCCGAGTGGCAAGGTGTTCATGCGACTCACTGTCATCCTCTGCGACGTCGTCCTTTTCATGCCTGCGCTCCTCTTCCTTGCCAAGGGCATCTACCAGAAGCAATGGGCACTTCGCATGGAATTTCTCATGTTTGTGCTGCTCCAGCCCGCGTTTGTCTTGATCGACCATGGCCATTTCCAGGTACCGTCGCCATGTATCGTTCGTTCCCTAGACACAGTGTCCGGTGTAGTATAACAACGTCTCGTTGGGCTTTGCGACCCTCGCTGTCGCGTGCATCCTCCAAGACCACGAAGTCCTCGGTTCCATTTTCTTTTGCTGTGCGCTCAACTTCAAGCAAATGGCACTGTACTACGCGCCGGCCTTCACGTTCTTTCTCTTGGCCAAGTGCCTGCACCGCTCGAATTTCATTTTTCATTTCGTCAAGCTTGGCGTCGCGGTCGTACTCTCCTTCGCGGCTCTCTGGCTTCCGCTCTGCCTCTTCCATCGCGCCGGTGGCACGTGCTTCGACGGCATTGCTCAGAGTAAGCGTATCGTTCCTCCATAATGTGTCTCCCTCACGTCGTCTTCCTAGTGCTCCACCGCGTCTTTCCACTCGCGCGAGGTCTCTTTGAAGACAAAGTCGCCAACTTTTGGTGCTGTCTCGACCTCTTCGTCAAGCTACGCCAGAAAGTCGAGCCCCAGCAACTCGTCTACCTCTGGTCCATCTTGGTTCACCATTTCACAAGTCTCACGAATATACGTAGCACCTTTGCCACGTTGCTTGGCTTCCTCCCTTCCGTCGTCGACCTCCTTCGCCGCCGCCCCACGCGCGTCCGCTTCTTCCTCGCGCTCTTCAACTCATCCATGTCGTTCTTCCTCTTCTCGTTCCAAGTGCACGAGAAGACCATCCTTCTTCCTCTTCTTCCCGTTGCCTTTCTTCTCTCGGAAGCGTCCCTCTTGGCCTCGTGGTTTGGCCTCGTTGCTACCTTTAGGTACGTGGCACTCATAACATCACATGCCCATTCACCTCTGTAGCATGTACTTTCTCTTGGTCAAGGACGGTCTCCTGCTCCCATACGTGGTGGCACTCGTCGCCTACACTGCGTTTGGCATCGTCCCTGTCCTATTGACCAAGTCCCGCCTCGCCCTGCGTCCGTCGGCGCCAGGACTCCTTTCCGACGGCACGCCGTCCCTCTACCATCGCGTCTATGTGTTGGTACGTCCGTCCCTTGGCAACTTCTCAACTCAGGCAATCTATCAAGGTGTCGCTTGTCGGCATCGTCGTCCTCCATGTACTCCAAGCGACCGTGCCGCCTCCAGTCAAGTACCCGCATGTCCACGAATACCTCTTTGCGCTGTATGCTTGCGGCCACTTTCTCTTCGCCCTTGTCTACGCCACGTACTGGCAATGGACTGCTTCCGTCGATGACGAGGACCAAGCAACCAAATCCAAACGAGAATAAAATCGACACGAGAGATCAACTCATGCGTCTCTCTTGTCCATGGTCGCTTGCCCATGTTGGTTGCTGTCTTTGGATGCGGGTGTTGTGGGATTGTATCCTAGTGGATGACATCATGACAGCAAACAAGACACGATGTGTCCATGTGGGTACCGAGATCGAGTCGACGACTGCGTCGACAGTTGACGTCAAGTTGACGTCATCGTCGTCGTCGTCGATCCTCGCCACCTTCGACGTCACCGGTTGGTTCCATCAACCACTCATGGGCTTCCCATCGACTCGGTGTATCGCATGAACTCACGTTTACGGTGATGTACTTAGAAGTCAATGGCAAGGGGGTGCCACCATTCATCCCATCCGCCACTCGGCCTTTGACATCCACGAAGACTAATAAATACGATTGTGGTTAAAAATGGGTTGTTGCACTACATGGTCGTGATGGACTTGAAGTACGAGAGCGGAATGCGCGCAAGGGCGGGCCGCGGGAACGAGCTGAGACGGGACACAGGCGAGCTCACGGACCGCGTGCGGATGTGGGAGTCGACGGCGCTTTGGGCAACAACCTTCTTGGGCATGAGGAACGCATGCGAGAGCACGTCGTTCATAGTGAGGCGTTCCTTCGGACTCGGGCGGAGGAGTTGCGTGAGGAGGTCGACGGCTGCGTCACTGAGTGATAGCTGCGCGGCGTCGAGGACGGCCTGGACCCCCGTGGACGGATCGGCGGCTTGTGCGTGGAAGAAGATCTTAAAGTTGGGGTCGGTCAAGGCCGCGCGCTCAAAGAGGGGGCGGCCCGTGAGGAGCATGAAAAGGAGGATGCCCATGGCCCAGCGGTCCGCGGCGAGCGCGTTGTACGGGCGGCGCATGTGCATCTCAGGGCTCATGTAGTAGAGCTTCCCGACTCCGGAGAAGCGCATCGTGTCCTGGGAGAGCGCGAGTCCAAAGTCGCAGAGCTTGACGCGGTGGTGGTCGGCGAGGAGGATGTTCTCGAGCGAGAGATCGCAATGGGCGATCTCGAGTGCGTGGAGGTGCGCGACGGCGGCGGCCACTTGACGAAAGATGGGCACGACGTCGTCTTCGCCCCACGACGTGAACGTCTTGGACGCGTCCGCGAGCTTGGAGAGCAGGTCGCCGCCGTTGCAGTACTCAAAGACAAGATGCAACACTTTGTCATCAGCAAACGCGTCGCGGAGTTGGACGATGGCGCCGTGCGCGCCGCTTTTCTGGAGGATGCGGTTGATGTGCATTTCTTTGTACGCGGCTTCGTCGTCGCCGAGCGCGTCGATCGAGTCGGTGGACATGGGTATCTTCTTGATCACGACGAGATCCCCGGACGGAAGGTGCCGGTACAGAAAGATGTTTGTATTGCCTTCCTGCGTCAAATGTCGGACAAGCTCGTATTGGTGACGGAGCATGGTGGTGGGAAGGGGGCGCCGACGGAGGAATGCTAAGTGAGGCCGAGCCGAGTGGCGCGACTCTGCGGCCGGCCTGCGGTGTGCGAAATCATTACTTCGGGGTAGGGGAAAAGCATGTTCAGATTTGTGAATAATAATATTCTTCACAATCTTGGAGTTTGTAAGGAATATTTTGTCGACGTGGTTGAAATCCCGCAATTCTAAAAATTTCGTGACTCTCTTTGTGACGATCGCTGATTGGTGGATCAACTTCAAGGGAGCGAATGAGGAAGGCGACGTCGACTAAAAATAAATCGGGGTTCTCGTCGACAGGATTGAATTTATTTGATTTTGCTGATTTCATATACAAACATCAAGAGATCACGACCTATTCAAATAAATAGCACCTGGGTGGAGAGCGGTTTCGCCTTCTTTGTCATGACTCACCTTTAGACTCTCCTAAGTTTCTTGTTTTCATATGTAATAATGTATTAAATGTAAAAAGAAACTCACTTTTTCACTCTCCATCTGGCAAGTGATCCCCGTCACATGCCACGACAGGGGACAGCCAGGGGCAGGATGTGGCTCGGCTGTCTCATGTATAGTACCGCGCATACAAATGTTCATATATTCACCCTCAAGCTTCTTGGTCGTGGCTTTTCCTTGATGCGTCGCCACAGTACACCACCAAGGCTTCATGCAGAAGACCAATCCTGCTCATCTGGCAAATGTGCTTCCTTATAAGTACACGAGATATATATACACCCTTCCACAACCTCTTTGGGGAACCGATATGTCAAAAGAGCAGATTCAAGGCAGTGCAGCATATTGGTCGTGGGTGAGGACATCAAGTATCCGGTCGCCGTTTACAATCTGGCGCAGATTCGCCAAAGATTCACGGCCGTGTCTGCGGGAATCCAAACGGAGGACGCCTTGGGACGCGTCCTTCCTTCTCCCGACGCACGTTCATCCAACGCGATTGTAACTGCCGCAACAACTCTTTATCGAGTTGAGCTCATGAAGAAGACGACTACAACCGATCGTTTTCAGCCAAAAGGTGGTTCATCTCCTTGTGGTTCATCTCCTTTTGGCTGAAAACGATCGGTTGTTGTGGGGGATGCCAACTCACTCTCAACCTTGTTGAATTTGGAAACCCAGGCTCAGAAGTTCAAGAAGTCGTCTGATTGTCTGATTGCCCAAATTCAACTTACAGTGGGCACATCCGTCCACTCCGACTCATTCATGATCACATGAATACAAGTATATATTATGCATGAGATGGAGGTCTCATTATAGCATGATGTCTCCCACGGTGCTTAGCCTTGGTGAAGGGGGAAGCGCAAGCATGTATTCGTGCTTTCCGATGACTCACACACTGGTTGAAGTTGGTCTAGATTCAACATGTGTCGTGGCAAGCCTCAAGTGCGTCCACACTGATTTCAGCAGGGTCCTGCGACAATACATATCTTGTGCAAATTGATTTATAACTACCTGCAACATATTATACGGCTGCACTTGCAGTCGCATTGCTCGCTCGATCAATGGAAGGGGTCCTGTTGCCGGAAACCATCAAATGCGCCAACTACCGCGGCTTCATCGCCGTGGGAAAGAGGCAGTTTATGATCCGCGTCACGAATACAAAGCTCAAACCCGACTCGGTGGACGTGAGCCTAAGCCGCGCGGGGCTTGAAGCAGAGGCCGAACTCGCAACGCTCCTCCAGCCGTACATCGGTGTGCTCACACGGCGGCTTCAACAGAGTCCATCGATCGAGTCGTTCCTGACCGAACTGCATGATCTCCTTGAGAGCATCTTCCGAGGGGCGTCACATGCGCTCGTGGAAGCGCCGCCGCTTGCGTACTACGAGACGCTTCTGGACGACGTCAGCAAACTCGGTTGGGATCGGGTCGTTGAGATCAACACCGACGACAAGGGTCATTGGAACGGGTTGCATGTTCGTGTGTCCGACTCGAGCGGCCGCGCGCACGTCGTGTCGTTTCTCATGGACGTCAACTACCCCACATCACCGCCCGTGTGCGGCGTGGACGCGCCCGAGCCGCTCCCGCCGTTGCAGTGGGGGGCACCCCACCCATCTCTGCAGCATGCGATCGACCAAGTAGACATCGTCCCATCTCCCTCCCACCACACTTGCTTTGTATAGATCCACGTCCACCTCGAAAAGTTCCAAGACTTTTGGGCCGTCATGGACGACATTGACAAAAAGTGCTGCGTCCTCGAACCCGAGCGCCCGACGCGCGGGTGCAAGCGACGGCGCCTCGCAATCCAGCCCGCCATCTCGCTCCAATTTGAGGTCCTCGATCCGCTCCTCCCGCGCGCGATCGTCGACGTTGTCTGGTTTGGCCGCGACGCCGCCGTGCACCCACTCCGGGAGACGATGTACGCCAACTTGGCCAAGTGGAACGCGACCGACAAGCTGCGCAAGAACCTTGAGCGGGTCTTGAACGTGCGGTTTCCGTCGCCCAAGAGCGCCGCCGCGGCCGCGGACCTCGCCATCGAATGCGGCATCTGCTACGCGCACCGACTCGACGGCCGCATCCCCGACCGCGTGTGCGACTCGGCCAACTGCGCGCGGGGCTTTCACGACACGTGTCTGCTCGAGTGGCTGCAGTCGATTCCGACGTCGCGCAAGTCGTTTGGCACGATCTTTGGGAGCTGTCCGTATTGCCGCGCGCCGATCTCATCCAAGTCGACTCATATATAACAGTTAGCTGCGGTAGAGTTTGATCACTTCGCGAATGGCGGCGCGGCAGACGGGACATTCGTGGCCTTGGGCAAAGAGGTGCGTCGCGCAGGCCATGCACATGGCGTGGTGGCCGCACGGAACACAGACCGCTTCGACGCCATGGTCAAAGCAGACGACACATTCGTTGTTGAGAGGCGGCGCCGCAACTGCCGCCGCCGTCGATGGACCCGTTGCCGCCGCCGGTGATGGACCTGATGTCATGGCAGGATTCGAAACCGCGGCGGGCTTGACGACTTCTTCGAAATGAATCGATGCCATCGACGGGGCACTCGGCTGGAAGTTGGCCTCGTAGTGGGTTTTCTTTGTGTTGGACGGGATGGGGTCGTCAAGGTGGTGCTACAACATGGTCGTCGTCAGTGAGAAAGAGGACGACATGGCAAATGTACAATGTCAATGACAAAGAAGTGTCCCCAAGACTCATACGCGGCGGCGTCGACGCATGCAAATTCGTGGGGATGGTGGTCGCCGCCATGGAGCATCGTCTGCGGATCGTGGAGTGACTTGCGAACGCACGTGACCGAGAAGGCAAACTCTTTGCTGTTGAAGATCTTCTTCTTGGTGTTGAATTGGACGTTGCCACGCTCGATTTGCGCGAGGAATATCGATCTAATCATGCAGCAACTGAAATCATGCGCGCCACTTGCGACAACATACGTGGGGGCATCGGAGCGTTTCCAGTCTGTCGGGTCGTTTTTATCGCCCGTGAATCCATAGAGCACCATCTCAACATGGGTGCGCAAGGCCGTCCGCAGAACGACGCAGTAGCTACGTCGTCGTTGACATGACGAATGGGCGGTCAGGAGAGATCCTACCGCCGCTTCCACGACTGAAGCGACGCCGCGCCCAAGAGATTCGAGGCCAAGTTGTCGGTGCTTTCGTAGAGCCATCCTTCAAAGACGATGCAGCGCTGGGGCAAGCAACATGAGCGAGGAAGAGGTCGATCGACACACCTGTTCTATCATGTCGACGCACGTGAGGAAGCGGCTCGCGGCAGTCTTCCGTGTCGCATATAGATGGCGCGCCAAGTCCAAAGGGGATTGAAAGAGAGCGTTGAGATGGAAGGGCGAGACACCTGCTTGGAGGAGATACCGCACGACTTCGGCGTTCCCGGCGCGGCACGCTTCATGAAGGAGGTTGTTATCCCCTGCAGCGGTGTGTGACGGCGCCAGAGCATGGATCACGGGATGCTGGAGCATGAGATGGAGAATATCGATGTATCCTTCACAGCATGCAAGGAAGAGCGCCGATCGACCGGCGTCGTCGCGATACGTCATCGCAGCCTGTATTTCGTTGGTTGTGTGTTTGAGCAGGTATTCCGAGACCGCTTCGGGGCGGCCCGTCTTGACGACACGATAGAGTTCGTACTCGGGTTGGACGTATGTCCAGGCCCAGTCCACGAGGGCCGTGACGGAGAGCATGTCCAGGAGGCCCATGACGAGACTGCGCGTCGAAAGTGGAGAACGATTTGTTTTGTGCGCAGCAAGTGCTAGATGAAGAATGATGGTCTTCAAATGACTGTCATTGGGTGAATTTTCGTTCCAGCCAATCACAGCACCTCGGCAGAGCGATGGAATGCTGGACCTGACTTGATGCAAGATCCACACGTGTGTTTCGTCATACTCAGTGCGTCGAGGGCCCGTTGATGCGACCGCATGACCCGAAGGCATGGAGCATAATTGGACAGTTTAACTGCCGGCGGAGCATGAAGACGTCCAAGGTCATCCCTCGCACTCGTTGACAAATGGAGAATACCTCAGCACAGATACCACCATGTTTTCATCGAATCTGCATCACACTGCCTTCGCCCGGGCACCCGCATTGACCTCATGATCTCTTGGCCTTGAGCTTCTCCTTGAGGCTGCGTGTTCTGTCATTGATCACTTCACCACCGACAAGCTTTGAGAGAAGATTTGGCTCCAAGCATGACCGCAGGAGATAATTAGACCCCCTGGTCCAATATCCGTTGTTGACTGTCATCTTCTCGACTGGAACACCAAAGGTCCGTGGCGGCGTCAGCAGGATTTGACGGCCGAAAGTTCAATAAATATTGTCGATGAAGGGTGATACTTTAAATTACTGGGATGCCTTGTACATCAAGAGAGCAATAATTGCGATCCAGAGTATATAGTGCCAATACGTGAACAAGACCATGACAATAATTGCGGCGGTGACAAGTGCTACGAACCCATCCGAATCTGACTTTTCGTCAGCTTGATTGCTGGGGGTCGTCGTCGGGTCTGCTGAAGTGCCGCTTTCGGTTGATGTGTTGGCGGGAGGGTTTGAGTTGGTGGCGGGGGTCTTTGTTGAATTCGAACGTGTCCTTGATGTGGTACTTGTGCTGGTGGATGTGGTTGTATTTGTGTTGGCGGAGGTTGTGGTGTCGTTGGAGGACTCGTCTGAAGCTAGCAAGGCTCCGGCACCCACGATGAGGGCAGCCGTGCCGTAGTTGCCTTTTTTGTACGCAATTTCAACCGCGGTGTTGCCCTTCGAGTCTGCGAACAAGAGTGCATCTACGATTTCAGCGTCCGAGTGTTCACTGAAGTACGCGAGGACACCGCCGTGGTCTCCTCGCTTGGCCAGACGGTAGAGCTTTGCCTTGTCGCCGCCGAGGGCCGGAAACATGTTTGCCAATCCCATTGTGTGGCAAATTGCAAAATACAAAATGAACAAACCAAAGTTGGGTGATTTCAATCATGACGACAACATGCAGCACATCCAGTATTTGGTCGTGGAAGATGTGGTCCTGCTTGGATAGTTTAGCGTTAATATTATGCATGAGATGCCACGAGGCAATTAATTGGTCGTGGGTCTGTAGAAGGGGAGCTCGATTGGGTGAATTTCCGCGACCGTGCGACGGGTCGTAATTTTAATTTCGTGAATACCTTCGCTCCAAGTGAGTGACCGCATGCAGACAACAACCATGCCACATGCTCCCACACACATAATTCGTGATGGAGATGCTAGAGTTGCATGTGTCTGCCAATGCTTCATGGAGGCATGAGTCGAAGAGACGTCATTGCAGTCGAAGTGGCTGTCGTGACCAAATAAAATGTATATTTGGTTGTTACTAATCTGGTTGTCTTTGCCAATACGAGATCGGATGGACGGTGCATCCACTCCATGCGGTAACGCAAGCCCCTTGGCTTGTGTACTCCGGAGTACATGCGAATCCGAAATTATTCGTGTGTCCGATGGGCGTTGTTTCTCTATTTTATCGTTAAATACAAATGTATTGCCCGTCAAAGTCGCCTTTTCTGGTGCAGGTTCACCTCCAAAAAAGACATTAGCAGTTGTACATGCGAATGACTTGACGGATGTCGGCGCGGCAGATCGGACACTTGTTGGACGGATGGGCCACGAGGGTTGCGGCACATGTCATGCAGACGGCGCGATGGCCGCAGGGGACACACACGCCTTCCATCGGCTTGTCCAGGCAGACCACGCACGTCCCTACTTCCTCGATTGGCGGTGGCGACGGTGCATGTGGCGTGTTTGGGGTTGTGGTTTGAGTTTTTGGCTACACCGATGAGGAAACAACGTTTACGTGGCATCGGGTACCTTTTTCACGGCAACAAACTGCTTCCATGCTTCAAAGGCAGTCGCGTCCATGCATGCAAATTCGAGCAACAGACTCTCGGCGCCATGCAAGAGCGTCTGGGGGTCGTCAAGGGCCTTGCGGACGCAAGTGGTGGAAAAAGAAAACTTTTTGCTGTTGAAGAGCTTTTGCTTGCTCTCAAAGGCCAAGTCGGCTCGACGGGCGAGGTAAATTGACCTGACGACGAACGTCAAGAATTTGGCCAACGCAAATAAGACTTACGTGGGCAGCGCCGAACGCTTCCATGTTGACGCATCATTCTTTTTGTCGCCGACAAAGTCATACAAAACCAACTCGACATGGGACGTCAAGGCGGTGCCAAGGACCATGCAATAGCTACGACGATAGCATGAGACGAAATAGACGATGTGGAGAGTACCATCGCTTCCACGATTGCAACGAAGATTTACCGCCCAAGATGTTGGACGCAAGATTGTCGGTTGTTTCGTAGAGCCAGCCTTCCCAAATCATGCATTTCTAGAGTACCAACCTGTGAACAACAAAGAGATGAATGGAAAACACCTTTTCGATCAAGGCGATGCACCCGAGGTATTTTTGTTTGCTCGCGGCTGACGTTGCGAGATGGTATTGCTTCCACGCCAAGTCCAGCGGGGAGCGGAACGTGAGGCCCATCCGACTCGTGACGAGGCCTTCTTCGAGCAGACAGGCCACAACATCAACCCATCCATAAAGGCATGCTTGATGAAGGAGACTGCCGCGGACGTTGTGGAAGGTAGCCGCCGCCATGGCATTGACGACAGAATGCCGAAGCATGACGCGGAGGCAGGGGATGCGATCGGGTTGACAGGCCAGCCAGAGCGCTTGTGAGTCATTGTACATGACGGCAATGCGGATCTGTTCGGTGGAGTGCTGCTGCAGAAAGGACTGAATGGAAGCTTCGCTGCAGAGCCGAAGGCCGCGGATGAGCTCGTACTCGGGGTAGACGCACGCGTAGACCCAGTCGAAAAACGCATCAATAAAATTGGGACGGGGCGTGGTGGCAGCGACGGCAACCTTCCCCTTCGGCAATGGTTTGGTGTCCTGTGTGTCTGCTTGCGATGCGGGGTGGAGGAGAAGGAGGGAGAGGGAGACGTAGTGACTCTTTTCATACGCGACCACGACCGCCGTCCGGCCCCATACGTCCTTGTACTGCAACGCCGCTTTGACTTCGGCATTCGAGTGCTTGAGGAGGTAGCTGCCCACGCCAATGTGGTCGCCTTGTTCCACCAGACGAAAGAGCTCTGGCTTGTCTAGCTCGAACCACACAGCTCCAACGAATAGGACGGACAACAAGAGTCCCATGATGTGACTGCCACCTTGGATCACCTGAAATTGAAAAATGCAAGGTTTTTGGGCGGGTAACCCGAAACGGCGACCAAATGTTTCACATCATGTCCTTCATATTGCGACGACGAGGTAATAAAGTATGTTTATAACGCGTAAATGACCATGACATGGTAGTTCCAATTACTTGGTCGTCCACGACATAAACTATAGGGAGCTCTTGGATGCAATAGTGCAAATGAATCAAACTAAATGTTCTATAAAAATTAATGTTTTATAAAGTATCGCAGGTAGTTGCACTTGCCGACTTCTCCGTCCGTGCGACGGTGAGCTTCGTTCAACAGTCGAAGAGTCGTATGATTTCACGGACATTGGCGCGACAGATGGGGCAGCTCTTGACCTCCTGGGTGACGATGGTGTCTGCGCAGGCCATGCAGACGGCGCGATGGCCGCATGGAACACAGACGCCTTCTTGTGGTCGATAATGACACACGACGCAGTCTCGGTGGGGTAGAGTCGGCCCCGGCAGCATCTCCGACTCTGCCACTGGTGGCGATGGCGCTGGGGCTGCGAGGACTGTGGGTGGTGGAGGAGGTACATACACGTCGACAGTTTTGACCGGTACAGCCATGGGCAATCGCCCCATCTCTGTGACTTGGCCATTTGCCGTGGGAAAAAGCTCGCGGTAACTATCGTTGGCTGTGGGGAAGAGCTCGTGGACGTCGTCATCGACATTCGCATTCGAGGTTGATCCGCCAGGATGGACTGGCAAGGGGAAGAGCTCATCTTGCGGTGCGTCAGGCGTCTACAGATGGACCATGAGCATGCAACACTTCTCGTTGTGAACCTACCAACGAATGGAAGAAATCCAGCCAGTCGGCGAGCTCGTCGCCGATCTTGACGGCAAACTCATACACATGCATTGGCTGAGCTTGGGGTACTCCTGGGGGCAAGACGGGGTATTTCTGTCGCCCGACGAGCGAGAAGGTAAAGTCGTAGTTGTTGAGGGTCGTCTTGACCACGGGTGTGATGGGTGATCCTTTTGTCCATGCGAGCGAAAGTCTACCAACGCAGCATGAGCGCCTGTGGCTCGTCCCACTATAAACATACACTGGCAGAGCAGAGAGGACGTTGTCCATGGGAGGATCGTAGAGTGCAATCTCCATCTCATGCGGCACGTCGGAATGCATCACGACGACATATCTACCACACGAGTCACGAGATGAACAAGCGAAGCTTGCGTACCGTTGATGCCACAGGTGCGTGGTCAAACCGACACTGCTGAGGATGTATCGATTCAAAAGGTTGTCGCGCTGGCTTTCGAGGACCCAACCCGTTCGCGCCGTCGTTGCCTAGTCGGTCATGAGATCGTTCGTTCGTTGCACTCGAAGCCTACCGCTTCCAACACGCGGACACAGCTGGCATACTGCGAGTACACATCACCGAGGTTGAAGGCGCAGTTTCGCGCCATGTCGATGGGAAGATGACCGCGCATGTCTCGCACGTATGGACTTGCTTGCTGCTGGAGAAGAAAAGTGATGACGTCGGCATGATGTGCAGAGGCGGCGCAGTGGAGCGCCGTGAGACCGAGGCTGTTGGTCGCGTTGATGTTAGCGTGTGCACGAAGGACGAGAAGGTGAACAATGTCGAGGTATCCCTGGGCAGCGGCCACAAGCAGTGGCGTGTCGCCTGCGGGGCCGACGCGGCCTTCGACCTGCGCGAGGCCATGGGTGGTCAAATGAGCGTCCAGGACAGCGTGGAGGCCATACATGGCGGCATGCCACACGACTTGGTCTGATGGGAAGAGTGATGTTGGGTCGGGGCAGAGGCGAGCCATCTCGACGCGGAGTTTGGTGATCTTGGCGGCGGCCGCGGCTTCCTTGCGGTGCTGGCGCTGGACCTTGTGGGGTCTGCCAGCGTGGACTAGCTGCTTCCACCGGTGCTTGTCGCGCACGGACGTGACGTTGACGACGCGACGCTGGAGCTTCTCTAGCTTGGCGAGGGCCTTGCGTTGCTTGTGGTTTGCGAACATTTTGTGGAAATGATCAACTTTGGATGAGGACAAGAACCAACGCTCTCAGATTACGACAATCGAAATCGGGCCACGCTGCAAAGGGACACGGATGTAGAATGTAGGTTATACCTTGAATGATTTATTCAAATGCCATCATTCTGGTTTTGCTTGTCAAACGGACGATGGGGGTCGTTCACTGTACAAAATGTTGATTTTGTAAGCATTTGTATACATCTAATTTGTAGGCAAATTTGGATTCTAATTGAGTGATAATAATTACTATCTAAATTTGTTTATCTTTTGGGTGTTTCTTACTCTTACAGAGTACAGCAGACGGATGTATGCCCCATTCTAAGAACAAGATAGAATATCGTACACAATCGAGGCATAGGTGGTGTTATTAAGTACGACTTTTGCGAACAAAACGTAACCGCCGCCGGCGCCGCTCTCTCGGGCGTCCAGGATGGGAGTGTGTTGCAGTGTCCACGCCACGGAAGTGACGGAAGCGATGTATGCCTTCGAAGGGAATGCGTACATTGGGAAGGGAACGCACTCAAAGGTCTTCCATGCGAAACACAAGGCCTCGGGCGACGACGTCGCAATCAAAATGATCCCCAAAGCGGCCGCGCGGCAGGAATGGCGGCGCGAAGTTGCAGTCATGAAGATGCTCGACACACATCCAAACATCGTCGAACTCAAAGGCACCTACGAGACAGTGTGTTGTCCTCCTCATGGCTCCCTCATTAATGATGTCCCTAGGAAGACGCCGTCTGCCTTGTGATGGAATACGCGGCCGGCGGCGAACTCTTCCAACTGCTCATTCGCGTGCGTGGTCTCGTGTCCTCGCACATCCATGTGTGTCTAGGATGGCGCTTACTCGGAAGACATTGCGCGGTCGTTCGCCAAGGACACGCTCACCGCCCTCGCGTTCCTCCACGACCAAGGCATTGTACACGGGGATCTCAAGCCCGAGAACCTCCTTGTCACGTCCAAGCATGCCAAGAAGGCACATGTCAAGCTCGCCGATTTTGGTATGGCGGCAGTCATGACGGTATTATCCTGAATATGCAATGGGTTGACAACATCATGAGGCTAGACCAAGCAGTTGGTCGACAAGGACAACCTGACATGGGCCTACTGCGCGCCAGAAGTGCTTGCGGCGGACGCGGCGGCGGCCGTTGTCGATGCCAAGGGAGACATGTGGGCCGCTGGTGTCTTGCTTTACATCCTCCTCTCGGCCACGCATCCATTCGACCCGGATGGCCGATGCAACAAAGCGTACACATCTCAAACCAACAAGGGTGACACAAGTGTCGTCGTAGGATCCTCGTGGATCGGATCCTGCATTACGAGATGGTAAACCTCGATGCAGGATGGGAAGATGTGTCGGTGGAAGCCAAGGATTTGATCCGCCGCCTCCTGGATCGAGACCCGACGACGCGCCTCGCTGCCGCCGACGCACTTCGACACCCGTGGTTCCTCAAAGCGTCCGTGCCGACACTCCCGCTCCAATCCTCCTTGCGCGGCGACCTCAATGTCTACATGCGCGGCATGGAAACGCGGTTCCGAGTACGTGTCTCTGTCTCTGGGTGATGGGCGAAGCCGACGATGCTGTAGACGGCCGTCGTTGTCGCCATGGCCGCGCGCCGATTCAGCAGCATACACACCAAGGAGGATTCACCGACCGCCGTCGCGGCGGTGATTAAGCATGACGACGTTGAGGTGGGAGAGGTCCGGCCGACGGAGGACGAGAGGAGACCGCCCCTTGAGGCGAACGAGGAGGCGGTCATACCCGCATTGCCGTAGAGAGAGGTAGATGGAGTCGAGGCACATTCGTGCGCAGGGTCGATCGTCTGCGCCGCCGCCAATCATTCGCACCGCGCCACCAGGTTGCAAGCATCCCAGCACCCAAGCTTGGTGCTTCGGTGGCCTTTGAGATGTAATAATTGGAGGAAAATATAAACTCATAGAGGAACTGCCTGCCCTTGAACCAATCATGTGGGAGAGCCAAAGAAGAACTCCGGGGCGTGCACGGCCAAGATGAACGACGACTTGATGAGCGATGGCAACGATTCGGATTCGTTCAAGTCCAAGAAGCAGCGCCTGGACCAGACGGGGAAGAACGAGAATGCGCGGCGCCGCGCCGTCCAGAAGCTCGGCAGCGAAGACATGGCGAAGGAGTACTCGGAGAAGTTCAACGCGCTCAGTCGCAGCATCAAGGACCCCGAATTCATCGTGGCCGATGAGATGATCAAGGACCTCTTGATGAAGGACTTCTCGCAGAACGAGATCCGCCAGCTCCTCCATGTCGGGTGCGGGCGCATCATCCGCGTTGAGAAGGAGTACAAGCTCGGGATCAAGCCAACGGCCGAAGAAGTTGCAGCGAAGGAAGCAACTCGGACCGCGCCGTGGGGCGGGAAGAAAGCCAAAGAAAAGCGCGCGCGCACGACCACGTCGGCCTTGGAAGCGCAATATTCCCGCCTCGAAGTCCTCAACATGAAGTCCCTCAAGTCCCTCCATCTCATGTTGCGCGATCGCCGCACCCCGCACGCGCAGTTCAAGCATTTCGCCGACCGACTCATGCGGTATCCCGTTATCGTTGTCATCTCTGCCTCTCATCCTCTCTTGCAGCATCTTGGCCGAGGAAGCGCTGGCCACATGCGCCATGGAGTACGCGACAGTGTGGACCCCGACCGGCGCCGAATACTCGGGCATGGTCCCGACCAACAACGTCTGCGCAGTGTCCATCATCCGCGCCGGCGACGCGCTTTTGGACGCGGTGCTGCACTGTGTGCCGAGCATTGCCGTCGGTACATCTCCATTTTTGTCTGTGGACTCTGACGTCTCATGGGGCCGTTGCAGGCAAAATTCTGATCCAGCGCAACGAAAACACAATCGAAAAGTCACCGATTTTGTTTTATTCCAAGCTGCCGCCACGCATCGCTGGCTACGGCCGTGTCTTGCTGGTGGACCCGATGCTGGCCACGGGCGGGAGTGCCAAGTTGGCCATCCAGGTAGACGACACGTGTCTGCATATTCGTCGTTGGGTCTCACGAGGATGATGGCGGCAGACGTTGATCAACGCCGGCGTGGAAGAACAAAACATCATCTTTGCCATCGTCGTGTGTTGTCCCCAAGGCATCCACGCGGTCTTTGAAGAGTTTCCGCACATCAAGATCATCACGAGCGCACTCGACCCTGACCTGAACGAGTACAAGTACATCGTCCCGGGCTTGGGCGATTACGGCGACCGCTACTACAACACGCTGCTTTAACATGTTAAGGTTTCGACGGCGTCTGCGAAAAGTTAATGTTGTACGAGCCCGTGGACGGGTCCTGAACCATCTGAAAGTTGTCGGTGCTGAGCCCAAACTTGCCGAGGATCGTGTTTCCAAAGCCCTTGAGCTTGTCCAACATCTCGGCCTTCATCTTTTCTTGCCGCTCGTGAACGATCGCGCCGAGCCGCTTGTCCGCCTCGATCGCGCTCGGGATGGTCGGATCGATCTCAAGCACACTCTTCACATCTGAGGAGGACGAAGGGAGATATGGCGATGGAAGGATGGACGGTCATACCTTTGAGCGCTTCTTCCAGCTTGTCGATCTTTTCGTAGGCTTGGGATCGACGCATGTACGCCTATGGATGCGATCACGAGGTGGCAGGACGATGGTCGACAGACCTTGACGTATTTCGGAGACAATTCAATTGCCATCGTGCAATCCTCAATGGATTCGTCTGGACGACCCTATCGCACCCAGTCAGCAACACACAAGGCGAGAAGACGAACGCACCAAGTGGAGAAGACAGGCCGCGCGATTGCTAAAGTAGACAGCCTACACGAAGATAATAAGCAAGGAAGAACCATGGTTCCATATGGAGAGACGTACCTTGTTGTACGCGTATTCGTCTTCCGATGGGCACAATCGCAGCGCTTTCGAGTACAAATCGTACGCGTCCAAGTACCGTCCGTCTTTGAAGAATCTACGCGCAGATGCAAGCATGAGGACATGCATAATGGGACGCTGCTTCACGCACTCGTTGCCTTCCTCCTTCGCTTGGGACGCCAGCTTGACGTCCTTGGTCTCGATACTAAGCTCCTCCACAAGCTCATTCAGTTCGTCTTCTTCATCTGTCACGGGTTTCTTCTCCGGCATGTGCACCGTTTCCTCGAGGATCTCAAACCGGTCGGCCATGCTCTGCTTGCGAAAAATCTCGAACTGGAGGCCTTCCACATCCGGATACCTCGTTCATCCGGATAATATAGGGGTTTTCGCATATCCAAGTTCATTTCATGTTCATTTATGCACTCATCTACACTACTTTCTTTCGCTTCTTCGCGGCCAAGGCATTCTCGGCGTCTTCTTGCTCCTTCACCGCGACCTTGCGTGTGGCTTTCTCCAGCCATGTCATGGCCTTGTTCTGCCAGCTCTTCTCCTGCTGTCGCAACGTGTTCATCATGTCCTTGCGCAGTGCGAGCATGCGGTGCGCCGTCAACGCCTGCCGGTTGATGATTCCGCTTTCGCTCAGCGCGAGCTTCCGGTTGAACGCGTCCTGCTTTTGGTTTTCCTTTTCGCCCGCGACCGCCTCGGCGTCCTCGCGCTCCTTCCGCCGATCTTCGTCCATCTTGGCCAAGTAAGCACGGTGCTCTTGCATGAGCATGGGCGGCACCTTGCCGCCATTGTCGACGCGCGCCTGCTTTTGAATTTCCAAAAACTCGACTTCCTTGCGCTTCTTCTCCTCGAGGAGCTCAGCTTCCCGCGCCGCCAACTTTGTCTTGAGCACCGCCCGGTCGCTCTCGATCAGGTTGTTGAACGCGTCCGTTTCTTTCGTCATCGCATCGCGCTTCTCGACGACGTAGCTCTCGACTTCTTGCGTCACGGCGCGCTTCTTGACGTCAATGTCATGTTCGAGCGCGAGCTGGTCTTCGAGCAGCTTGCGCGCCGTCTCGTTCAGCTCCACGCCTTGCATCCGCATTTCCTTGGAGAAGAACCAATCGTCCACTTCGTGCATCTTGGCGCCAACGTCCTCAACCTGCTTGCGCAGCTTCTCGCCCTTGTCACGAAAGACCCGGTACTGGTCCTCGCGCGCTTGCCACACCCACCGCAGCAGCAGCGCGCGCGACGCCTCGGTCAGATTCACCTTCCAATGCACGCTTGGGTCTTCGTCATCAGAGTCGACGCGCTTCTTCTTGGTCTTGCGCGCCTTCTTGGCTCGCATGCGCTCGGCATACGCTTCCATTTCGGCCCGCGCATTGTCGCGCGGGAAGACGCCGCCGAGTCGCTTCCGCGCCGCTTGGAGCCACTTGCTCATGACGCGGCCTTCCGCGGACGTTCGACTCACGACCATCGCTTCAAACACGACGTCGTCGCCGCCGTCTCCATCTTCGTCCGAACTCAAATCCTCGGCCCGCGTCTTGGTTTGTTGCCTACACACATACCATCAAACGATGATGCGACGTAGTTTGTCTACCCAATGGGCTGCACGAGTCGCGCCATTCGCTTTTGCTCCAACACGGACACACACACGTTGCACATTGTGATGAACGTTGCATGCTGGCGAAAGTAGGCTTTCCACAGGTCCGCGTCGGTCTCAGTCTCGCTGTACTGCTCTTCAAAGCCCTTGATGAGTTTGTCGAGGCCGGTCTTGTCCATTTCTTTGCCGTCGGGTGTTGCAATGTCGACGCTCATCGTGTACCCGCCCGCTTCAGTCTTTTGACACACGTGACACGTGTCGCCCTTGTGCTGCAGAATAATTCCAGCGACAAATTTGCCAAAGAGCCGCCGCTTGCGCGCCTTGGCGAGCCAGTAGAGCGCCAAGTCCTTGGTCGTGCCTTCCACGGGCACATTGGACCAATTTTGCCGCTGCTTGAAGAGCTCGTCTTCGTCGTCTGAACTAATGTCACTCCGGTCGCCTTTGAGTCGCCGGCCTTCGCCCATGTTCATGAGTTCGTTGTAAATGTCGCGGACGTATTCGACCGCGGGCTTGCCGTCCCCGAGCGGTCCTGGGAGCTGCAACGTCCGCGGCGTGAAGAGTTCAACCATGTGCTGCAGGATCCACGGCCGGTTCTTCTCGAGGAAGCGGTGGCGGAAGCGCTCCGAGTTGAGTGCTTGCATTTCCATGCGTTCCATTTCGAGGTCTTGCTGGCGGCCGGCGCCGAGCGCGAGTTTGGCGGCGATTTCGTCGTCGATTGTGCCGCGGAGGGCTTTGGGCACCCAAATCTTGAGTTTGTTGCCAACGTAGATGCAGAGGCGCATGCAACCGAGACAGAGGAGAAAGACGAGTGCAACGATGATGAAGAGCATGCGATCACCAAAGGGATTGTAGCTCTGACGGATCCAAATGCTAAAGCCAAAGATGAGGTAGAGCACGCCCGACGTGTAGAGCAAGATGAGAAAATAATATTGCGATGAAAAACATAGCAAATCCACGGCTTGGAACTCCTCAGCGATCGACTTGTCCATGATTTTCATGTTGAGTTGCCACCGTTCCTTTCGAATCGAGAACCGATGGCGCTGATACGTCCCATATTCAAAGGCCTTCCACCCGTGGATGAGTTCCTGCGTGTTCCAGAGCACCGTGTCGAGCACCATGGCAAATGGCAGCGTCACGACTGCAAATAAAATGTAGTAAAACAGATCGGTTTCCAAGATTGAGTAGAGCGCGGGGATTTGCGTCTCGGGCGCAAAGAGGTACAGGAACGCCATCGCGAGCGGACTCGCATACAGCGCGGCGGTTTCGCCGGCGTAGCCTGCAAACGAGTCGAGGATGGCTTCGATTCCGTTGGCTTTTTCTTCGATTTCGTGGCACACTTTGCGCCACTCGGCCTCCTCGGCGGCCTTTTGGTCGCGCGTCCGTCGGCGCTTCTTCCGAAACATGCGATGGAATTGCATTTTCCACTTGGGCATCATGGCCGAACACCACGCGAGGAACGGCCCGAGGAAGAGGCGGTCGAGCATCATCATGGCCTGCATCATGATAAAGCCCATGACAAAGCCAAAGAAATCTGGCGCCGACATTGTGATCAAGCCTTCGGTCATGCCAACGACGACCGAGAGCGGGGTCGAGAGCAACGCTTCGCCCACAAACGCGTCAAATACATTGTCGTAGACGTGCTCGACGACCTTGTAGAGCAAGAGGTAATTGAAGCAGTTGGACGTAAACGTCGCAGAGTACGAGAATTCAAACACAAAGAGCAACGAGACCGCCGTCATGACCGTCACAAGAATAAAGTTCATGCGTTTCCACAAAAGCGGGTTCCAAAATTCGGCTGCTTCGTCGCCCTCGTCTTGCTCCCCTTGGCCTTCGTCGGTCTTTTCGATTGGCATGGCAAAGGGATCCGTCGGGGCTGATTCGAGCGCCGCTTGGTTCATAATGTTGTCTTCCTTTTGCTGGTCCATGTGGTCTGGGATCATGAGCTTGGCACCCAAGAGCACCATGAAGACTCCCATCGTGACAATGGACGTGCCCAACCGCCCAGCCTTGTACATCTTGACATGGGTGTCATCAAGCGCACTAATGTAGAGCCAGTCGCCCGAGATCTGCTCAAACGAGAGCACGTTGGGGTTCACGGCGGGCGTGGTCGATTTGAGGACGTTCCACCATGTGTAGATGATCATGGTACATCCAATCAAAGGGATGGACAAGTAGATGGTGGCCGTGGCCGGTTGCGGCGCGATGGTTTTGATGAAATGGACGAGTCGGAAGGGCGGCGGGTGGCGCATTTTCGTGAAGAGGCGGTTGACGAGGTAGATCATGTACTATTATATACACACATGAGACGACGACTGGCAACATACGTACCCCTTGGACGATCGAGCCAAGGCCAATCGCTGAAAAGAGAAGGAAGTACACTTGAATGGAAAATTGAAACTGATTGAGCAGCTCAAACCACGAAAGCGCTTGAAAGATAACATTGAGCATGTACGTGTTGGACAAGATGGCACCCGTGACGATGTTGGTTTCACACGGATAGATCCCTGCACGTGCGTGAGATGCCGCCAACGAATCGACGACTGTATACCGTTCGTCGCGGCATTTTGGATGTCCTGGTCAACTGTCGAGATGACACACTGGTCGTTGAAATCGACTTGGGCGTTGACAAAAATCTTGTACCCCTTGAGCTGTTGGTAGTAGTTGATCGTGAGCGTGACTGTCTTTGGCACGACAAGCGGGTAGCCATTGCTATTGGGACCGACTAGACATGACGACACATTTGAATCGTCTCTACTTGCGCCGCCACGTACCTGCAACAGTGATCAAGTTGGTCGTGCCAATCATGTTTTCGACCGTTTGCGTTTGGCCCCAGTAGATTGGGTTGTCGACGCTGGCATTCCCGATAAACTCGTGCGCGGGCATGGGATACTTGGTCAGATGGAAGAGCGTCGTGCCCGTGGCTGACTCGTACCAACGTGGCTTGTCTGACCCGCCCGCGAGATTTTCTTCAAACATGCATTGGAGTTCAATGCCTTGGCCATCATAGAGCAAGCATGCATCGGAGAGCGGTTGCGTCATTTTGTGCCACAAGAGTTCATCGACATAGTGGGTTGCGTCGTAGTCGACAAAGGTGCAATCGGGATGACTCTCGAGCAGTTTCGAGAGCCACGTGTGCGAATCGTAACCGGCGCATGCGCTAAAGAAAGGCAAGTACGGCAACATGATGTTCGACAGTCCGTCGGTCTGGACGTTGTCCCACCAGACATCGGTGAATTGGACAGCCGCCGTTGGATCAGCAACAATCGTGCTGCCAAACATGTCATTCCACATGATTTGAGACGTGTTGGCGGGCGTCGCGCCCAAATGGGCTTGGAGATCCGAGATGCGCGTGAGGTTGTGGGTCGCAGCGTAGGCTGGCGCACCCACGAGGATGTCGGCAATGCGATCGACAAAGACGGCCGTTTCCATCTGCGAGTGAAACGATGTGGTTTTGGGCACGCGGACGTTGGACATGGGCAGATTGAGTGGCAGTGCCATGCCAGCAAAGTCATCTTGAACAAGCACAGTCATAAACGAGTCGGTTGTTGGCACCTGCGGCGTGTACCGCGCGCGCGACGGTGTAAAGATGTCAAATTCGATGTTGGTCGCTGCAAATGCCGCGGCAAAGCCGTTGTAGTAGAGCCCGTGGAGCAGCTCGACGACGATCGTGAGCTGCGTTTGCGCGACGGCCGAGATGGTAAATTCGATCATGCCATGCTTGTCATCGGGATATCCGATTACGGGCGTGTTGGAGTCAAAGAATACAGCCATGTCGAGGCGCTCGCACGAGCAACAGCCAGGCACTTTCAAAAGCGATCCGTCGGCCTGGAGGCGCCCTTGGACTTCGCAAAAGAATGGATTCGCGTCACACATGGACGGATCATGTGTCGAGGCCACACAGGCATCGTAGAGGTGCTGGCCCGTCGCGTTGTTGTCATTTGGGTACGTGCACCCTGGCGGGTCGGAGTATGGGCTGCATTGGTACTCGGGTGGACACGGTTTGCAGTTCTTGTAGATGGAGATCTGATAGTGATCGCCATATGTCATGTTGCGGTCAAGTTGGGTGGCGTCGATCGTAACAATCGCAACTTCCAACGGATTTAGAATGATGTGACTGATAGGGTCGTTTGTGCCTGACAGTGCCGTATACCCCGAGCCTAGTCAGATTGAGACATGGACTAGACACTGTTGGCGTACCATTGACCTGCCGCGAATGGTTGAATGGAATGAGATCCCGCCGTTGGAGAACATAACCAGCTTTGACACACGCGAAAATACTATCCGAGCCCGAGGGACTCACCGTTCCGTTGGGGCATTTGAAGAGTCGCTGGCAGTCGCACATGTCCAAGCGGAGAATATCGTGCGAATTGGGAACAAAGTTGACCCAAAGAGGCAGGTCCGCTTGGTATGTCGTCACGTGTGTGACGGCCGTGTAGAGGTCGTAGAGTTCATCAGGTGCTTGGAGTGTATAGGTTTGTCCCTTTAGGATCGTGTGAGGCGCGAGGTATTGCGCCATGTCGTTGGTCACAGCAGCTGCGAGCGCCGCATATGTAGCGTAGATAGTTGTCGAGTAGCGTGGAAACTGAATGCCAGCGATCGAAGCGCGGGCGGCGCGCCACGTCATTTGGCTCAACGTGCACGGCAATTGTTGGCACTGCCAGAGCTGAAAGAGGTCGAGTGTGATGTCGACTTGGTGCACGCAATCGCATTCGCCCCGCGCGATCGCATTGAAGACGTGGCGCCACTTGTTGTCTCGTGCGCACAAAAGGTTGTATTCTATCGCAGCGTCGACCACGCCCCCTTGCGCATCAAACGAGTACGTGTTGAGCAGCTCCGGATCAATCCCGTACAAGCAGCGCGCGTCATGCAGCGATAATTGCCTGACGTCGCCTTCACGCAGATAGACCACGTGCGTCACATCTAAAAATGGATGGGCGTCGGTGGCGGAAATGCCGCGGCGTTCGGCGTCGTTGGCAATCAAGCCCATGTACGGGTCGACTGTGCCCGTGGGGCAAAAATAATTGGTCGGGCACGTGTTGCGTGTCATTTGACCGACACCCGTGGCTGGCCCACAAAAGAACCGGCGCGGGCAGAGCATTTTGTATTGGCCCATGGGCGATTCCAAGTAGACGTCGGGGGTCGTGCCGTAGCCGCAGACGTAGCCTGGGGCACATGGCATTGCGAGTGCAAGCGCATCCGTTGTCTCTTCGTCGCAAATGTACCCATCCGGACAGATGAGCGCTTGGGCCGTGAGCGACGAGAAGCAGATTGTGTCGGCTTCGCACGTCCCTGGAAACCACGCGCCATTGTGAAAGAAGCCGCGGGTGCAATTTCTTTCGAGGTTAAAGCGCGTCGAGTGGGTCAGGTCCACATAGAGCGAGCCGCGGTCAAAGTAGCCTGGCCCGGGCAGTTGATCAAGGTTCCCGTAACCTTGATGGGGTTCGCCCGTGGCAATGTCAGCTAGCGGCCCAAAGTACTCGGTGAAGCGCTGGTAGAGCGGACTCCCAAGTGGCTGCGGGTTGAAATAACACTGACCGGAAATGTGCGACATAAAATGTGGCCCGATGCCATCGCCGTCGATCCATGGTTCCAAGAGCACGCCAAAGTAAAAATGGCTACCCCGGGCGAGGCATTGGCTCACGCTCTCGTTCAAGCGCGTCGGCGTATATGGGAGGGGAAAGTCGGTGGTGGAGCAAGGGTTGGTCATGCCGTTCGTGGCACAGACTGTGCCAGGCGGACAGAGCGTGCACTCGCCCACCTCTCGGAGACCCCAATTCTTGGACCACGTGCCCTGGGGGCATGGTACACATGCGATCCCGTCGGCGTCAACCGTGCTTCGAAACGTGCCTGGGGCACAGATGGTCGCGACGGCGGTCCCGTCTTGGGGGCAGGTCGTGCCTGGGGGACATGGGTAGCACGTCGTGGATTCGATCGTCGGTGCGTAGTAGCTGGGGGGACAGAGCGCGGCTTGGACTGTGCCGTTGAGCGCCGCGAACGAGCCTTTGGGGGTCGGAATCGGCACGGCCGTGCCGGCGGGGCAATAAAAGCCCGGCGGACACATGCCAATGCCTTTGGGTGAAAAGGAGGCAATCTCGCAGTAAAAGCCGACCGTGCAGTTCTGTGCGAAGTTGTAATTGCCTGCGACAACGTCGTCTGAAACGACACCGCCCAAACAATACGTCCCAGCTTTGCACGGATACGGCCGCAACGTCGTGTCGTTTCGGAAAGGATCCGACGTGAGGCGGCCAGCGACACAGTAATACCCCGGCGGGCATTGCAGGTTCGGACTGGCAAGCTGTGGCTTGGAGCAAACAAACCCAGCGGGACACAAGACGGGCTGGATTCGGTTGAAACCCGGACAGATGTAGCCTTCGGGGCATGTAGCACACTGGGTCTGGCCCACCATGGCATTGAACGTGCCTGGGGGACAGCTGAGCGGGTCAAACGAACCTGGGAGGGGGCAGTAAGTTCCCGCAGGACAAGGAAGTTTGATTCCAAACGGACAGTAAAAGCCCGCAGGGCAGTCGCCTTGGCCATCGGGCCGACCGCTTCCTTCGGGACAGTACATGCTTTCAAAGCATGGCTGGGGCGACGTAAAGTTCTTCAGGACCGAGGCATTGCCTGCTGTACCCACGTGACAATACATACCAGGAGGACATGGCACTGGCCGACGCAATGCAAAATGGCTTTGGTAATCCAAGAGTGGGTTGTCAAACGCCACGATGGGTGAGTCCACACGCAGGCATGCATCGTCCATGCAGTAGCGTCCGCGGATCGGCACAAACATGTCCATGGCGTCACTGAGGGGCATCTGCTGCAACTCTTGCCAAAACCGCGTCGGCAATGGACTCAGTTGGAGCCCAAAATCCTGCGTGCTATTGTCCCAGCAGCCCGCGTGACGGGACCCGAGACTTGGGAGCGACGGGTGCGCCGCCCGTCCTTTTCGAACCGTGCCGCCGCGCTCGCCGTGCGAATACGTGACGCCCATCTTGCGCGACGCAATGCGATGCCCGCATTGTGTGGCGGTCGTCGCTGTTCCTTCCAAGCAGAAATGGCCTTGGGGACACGGCTGGTCGGCCATCTCGGTGCCCGTGACGTCGCAGACAAAACCAGCGGGGCAGATGCGGGGCACGTGGAGGCCACGTTGGGGACAGTGGTAGCCAATGGGACAGCGGAGACAGGCGGATTGCATCAAGAGGGACTGGTACGTCCCTCGTGGACATAGCGTGTAGTTCGAATTGCCCGTGCCAGGGCAGTAAGTGCCCCGCGGACACGGCAGTTTCTGGCCTTGGTAGGCCACGGGACAGTAAAAGCCCGATGGACAGAGCCCGAGGAACTCGAGCGTGACGCGGTTGGTTGTGAAATCCACGCCGTTGTTGGCGACTTCGACAAAGACGAGGTGGGGCTCGAGTGACGTGGACACGAGTTCATTGGGGTGATTCAACGTCGTCGGCGTCGAAGCTTTGACGTGCGTCGTGTGGATGTGACAGAGCACGAGTGTCGGGGCAACAAAGAGACCTGGGACCGTGGAGACGCCGACGCGGCAGGCCAAGTGCGTCGTGTTGAGAAAGGCCGCGCCTTGGACCAGCAGCCCCACAGTCGACGATGCATACAACCGGGTGGGCGTGATGGCCACAACAGTCGGGTCTTGGTAGTACATAAAATTGATGCCCGTGAATGTAAAGTCTTGTTGGTTGTTGGAGATTTCGACCGACACGAGACGGCCTTGGACGAGGGGAAAATGGCGCGCCATGGGGAAGAGCAGCAACGAGCCCGTGGATGGATCGGGGTTTGTGTTGCGTTGTTCAGAGAGGGGCATTGGCTGGAGGCCACTACTATATGGATCCAACGCTGGCACGGCGCACAGCATGCGACTGGGACTCATGTACACGGCCGGGACGACGTCTTTCCCTAGTCGACAGACCAAGCCCGAAGTATTGACAAAACCGGCGCCGTAGACGTTGACCACCGTGCCTGCGGCCGTCGCAGGACCAAAAACGGGGTCGATGCGGTGGAGGGTCGGGTTTGGGTAATAGTAGAACGGCACGCGATGGGCCGTGTAGTCTTGGTTGTTGATGGAGACTTCGAGCGCGACGGTCCCGACAGGTTGCGTTGGCGCGACGCAGCGCATGGCATCGTACTTGAGCCACACGCCCTGTACGACCCACTGACCAAAGCGACAGCGGAGCTCTGGCGTAGGAGGAAACGGCCCTCCGACGACCACGACCGAGAAATTGCCTGTGGCAGGTCCGAGCGACGGCGTCACGGACGATACTGTGACGAGCGCGTCGTACGTAAAGACGGCTGTCGTCGTGTTGGAAAAGGTGCTTTGGGTCGTCCCTCGTCCGTTCGTGGAGACATCGACGACGACGGGACCGGGGGATGTGGTGCGTGGCGTGAGGCACGTCAATGCTGTAGCATTCAAGTACGTGGCAGCAACGACAACGAGAGGCCAAGACGTGCCGCCAAACCGGCAGTACAACTGCGACGAATTGGTAAACGCTGCGCCGCGGACGACGAGTTCTGTGCCGCCAGCCACGGGCCCATGCGTGGGCGAAACCCCCATGACGAGTATCGTGGGCATGTACCTGTAGACAACCGTCGACCCAAGCGTGTAATCCTGACCGTTTTGTGTCACGGCCACTGCCACTTTGGCGTCGTCAAACGTGACGCCGGCGGTCGCAACGGCCACGGCGACACTTGCATTCGTGCCAAGCAACGAACTGGTCGTGGTGAGGAGCGCCAGTTGTCCAAGCAAGGTCGGAAACGAGACAGACCAGACGTAGCCGTTGAGGTAATCTGGCCCCGTCCGCGTCACGACCACAGCTTGGAGACCCGGGAGGAGTGAAAGCGCGAGCTGCAGCGTTGGCGCGTCCACGTTGTATGGCAGTGGTGGCGTCGACGCCGGCACGCACGCCGAGGATGCCAAGTCGGTGCCGTCGACGCATGCGGCGCCGTATTGAACGGCAAACGAGCCAGCGAGCGAGACAGTCGTTGGGTTGACGACGGCCACGGTCGCGACCAAATTCAGAGTCGGGAGCAGCGACGTTGTGGGCACGACCACGCGCGTGACGGCCTGCGTCAATTGCAAGAGGAGGATGTACCACGTGAAGCCAACGAGTCCATTGGCGGCCGCAATGCGTTCGACGCGCGTGGCACCAATGCCTGGCACGGCCTGGAGCACCGCCTGCAGCTCCGCCGCCGAGCACGAAGCGCTGAGCGCCGTTGGCGATGTGTAGCCATTGAAGACTAAGTTGAACGTGCCCGTGGGGGTCAAGCTCGCGTGTGCGATCGTGACGACTTGGAGTTGGTTTTGCGACCCCGTGACAACTTTCGTCACGTACGACTGCGCCGACGTGCCGGTGACGAGAAAGGTTGGGACCGTGAGCAACGCTTGGGGGCCAGCGTTCACGAGGGATGTGAACGAGACGCGCCACTTGTACTGGTTCATGGCAGGCACGTGGAACGTTGTGACGGTGACGCCGCCAATGGTCGCGAGCGCATTCAGCGCCGTCGCCATGACCGCGCCGTTGGCGTTGAATGCAATCGGCGCGGTCCGAGCCGTCGAGGCCTGCAGCACAAACGTGCCTTGAAAAGGAATGGTTTGACCAGCCAAGATCGACACTGCCACGGTTGGGGTGCCCGCGCCAGTCAAGAACGACGTCGCGCGGAAGACCTCGAGCGGGTATGGGACGTTGAAGGGAAACGTGACGCGCCATTGCATGCCACCTGTGACGAACGGTCCCGCCCGCGTCACTCGAAAAAAGGTCGCGTTTGGAATCGACCGAATGTGCTGGATGGCCAAGAGCAGCGTCTCTGGCGTTGCATCCCATGGGATTGGAACCGTTGGTTGATCTCGGTAGCGCAAGACAAAGGCGCCACCAATGGACGCGGAGCCATTGGTCGGGTTGGACACGCTAACCACGAGGCCGGTGCAGTTGAGAGACGACGCCGCGACGACGCTCAGCTGGTTGAACGGAATTTGAATCTGAGGGAGGAACGTTTGCGACGATGGATCAAACGGGAGAAACTGGATGGTCCACGCAAAGCCACCAGCACCAAGCGGGGTCGACCGCGTCACGGACACACACGACGCACAGCGCAGGACGGATTGCAAGGCAGTGGTCATGTCTGCGGCCGTGATTTGGGGCGAGAGCGGGCCCGTGGCGCCGCCGTTGACTGCGAGGCCGAATGTTCCCGTGACGTGGCTGCCCTCGACTTGACGCGTCACGTGGACTTGGGCGTTAGTGCCCGTGAGCAATGACGCATCGACGACCAAAAGTGGTTGGCTGCCTGGCATGTTGATGAATGTCACGGTCCATTGCTGGCCGTTGTTGATGACGTTGGCCGACTGCGTCACCGTGACAGACCCAACGCCAAGGAGCGTGTTCAACGCCGATTGGACAGTCGCGGCAGGGGCGTTGGGCGCGACGTTGATGGACCAGAGGTTGTTGAATCCAAGTCGGAAAGTCCCAGCCAAGGCCGTGGCGGTGCTGGTTTGCACGACAGTCACAGTTTGCCCTGCGCCGCACGTGAGCGTGGGAATCGGCGACGTCAGTTGCGTAAATGTGATGAGCCACGGATTGGACCCGCTCACTTGGAGCGCGCCCATCGCAGGAAGGACGGACAGGGCAGTCAGCACGGAGGCTGCGTTCGCATTGAACGGGATCGCGCCCGACGCCACCGTGGCAAACGTGCACACAAACGAGCCAGTCGATTGGCTTGTTACGATCTGTCGCACTTCTTGAATTAGACCTGCTTGGAGCGTGCCAAACTGAACGATGCTGCTGCCTGGGGTCAAGGTCGAGGTCGTGGCCGTGAGTTGCCGCGGCGCCGCCAGCGGAGTGAGGAACGTGATGGTCCAATCCATAATGTTGTTGAGCCCAAAGACGCCGGTCGTCGACACTTGGACAGGTTCTATGGTTTGGAGCGCCTGCTGCATTTCCGCCGCCGTCGCATCGAACGGAATCGCCGACGAGAGTTGACCATTGACGGCGACTTGAAATACGCCGGCAATGGCCGACCCAACGCCCTGTTGCACGCGCGTCATGACGAGCGACAGGTCGCGTGTGCCAAAATCAAACAGACTAGGGCGGCCAAACGGATCCGTCGTCACGACTTGGAGGAGGTTTTGAGGTCCCGCGAGTGTCGCAAATGTGATTTGCCACGCACATCCGCCAACGCCATCGGTCGCGCCTTTCGACACGACAAACGAACCGACGTTGGCGAGCGCATTCAGCGCGGTTCGCATATCCAGCGCCGACACATCGGACGGCAGCGTCGTCGTTTGCTGGCCACCCATTTGGAGGACAAACGTACCACCGATCAACGACGTGGCCGACAGCGTCAGTTGTTGCACTTCCGA
Organism: Aphanomyces stellatus; assembly: GCA_009835185.1. Lineage (NCBI taxonomy): Eukaryota > Oomycota > Saprolegniomycetes > Saprolegniales > Verrucalvaceae > Aphanomyces > Aphanomyces stellatus. The sequence goes on along the minus strand of VJMH01005136.1, from coordinate 35,841 downwards.
AACTTGGGCGACGCGAGTGGTCGATGTGACGACGGCTGCGCCGACGCCGGACAAGGCACTCACGCCAACGAGATCGGGAATCCATGCAGGCGCGCCGCCAAAGGTCACGTGCCACGAGTATCCGTTGACACTCGTCGGGCCTACTTTTGTGACACCGACCACGGGCACTTGCGTGAGGGTTTGGACCGCCGACGCCATGGCCGTTTCCGTTGTTGTGGGATACAACGTGGCAGTTAAACTGCCCTGGAAACCCAATTGAAAGTTGCCAGCGATCGTATTGGCGTCGGTGACGGGCGTGACGCTGCCCACGACAGCTGTGCCTGTGAGTCGAGCGGTCTGAAGGACCATCACTGGCAAATTGCCGTTGGCGGTCGGCGTCGAGAGAAAAGTGATCGTCCACGTGGCGCCGCCGTTGCAGTCGAGATCCGTCCGTGTGACCACGATGGGGTTTTGCACGTTTGGCAGCGCTTGGATGACGCTGGCCACGTCACTGGCCGATGCACGCACGGGAATGTCTGCACTCGTTTGGCCGTTGTAGCTCACGGCGAACGCGCCACCCAGACCAATCGTCGTCGCGTGTTGGATCGACATCACTTGAATAGACGCGGGTGCCACGACAGTCAGCGCAGACGTGTCGATGACCAAGAGGGGCAGTGGACCAGTGTTGTCGAGAAATGTAATGGACCACACGCGTGTGTTGCTCTGCGTCGCCAGCGTCACGCGGAGCGATCCAATCGTATCGAGTGCTTCGAGTGCACTTTGCAGTTGCGCAAGTGTGCACGTGGCGTAGGGAAGGGGTGGGGTTTGGACCCCTCGGAACTGGACGCCAAACGTCCCTGGTTCTGTCGCAGCGATGGGGAGCGAGATCGCCTGGACTTCCAATTGCGCGGCCGCGAGTGCCGCCGTGTTGACGTAAACATTGATCTGCTGGACTTCGTGGATGGGCGTCGCCGTCAACGCAATCGTCTTGACTTCGGTGATTGTTGGCGTCATCCGCGTCGAGACTGTCCGAATTTCCAAACTCAATGTGTCGACCGTGGGCTGGATCACTTGCACTTCGGGCGTCGTCTGGCCCGTGATCGACACCACGTGGGTTTCAATCGACGGAACGTTCCCCGACGTTTCCACGAGCAGCACAAGCGGTTGGTCGGGGGCCGCCGACACGACCACGTCCTGCACGTCAGGCACGTAGCCCGACGCGGTCGTCGAGATCGTTTGCACTTGGCCGATCGGATCAAAGCGCGGCGGCGCGCAGCTTACGTAATCATTCGAGAGGACCAACGCGTCAACAATCTTTTCACCAAATCGGCATTGCGTGGGCTGCGATTGGTCAAACACGCCGCCTCGGATGCGCACCGTGTTGCCACCCGTGGCCGCCCCCCACGCCGGCGTAATACTCGTTAAGTAAAGTGGGTTCACGTACGTAAACTGAATGTCGCTGGACGTAAACACTTGATGGTTGCACGTGATTTCGACGGCGACCGCACCGGGCGAAGCCATAGATGGCGTGCGACAGAGGACATGGGTCGCGTTGGTTTGTTCGGCTTGGATGACTTGGCCGCCAATTTTGCACGCGTAGACATCGAGGAGGTTGATGGCCGCCATGGCAACAGCAATGAGCGTGCCGCCTGCGACTGGTCCCCGCGTCGGCGAAATCGATTGCAGATTCAGTGGCAAGCGATAGCTAAACGTGACACCCGAGTCGCTAAAGTCGACTCCGTTGGCGCTGATGTCGACGGCGACAGCCCCGGCGGTGGCGTGGGCGGGCGAGGGACATTGAATTTGGTTGGACGTAACGACGACGCCCGCCACGACCTGCGCGTCAAATCGACACGAGACAGATTGGAGCAGGCCAAAGGCCATGCTTTGAGCGGCCAATATGACTGTGACGATCGTGCCGCCACTGGTCGGTCCATTTAACGGATCCAACGAATCGACGACGATCATTTCGTGATACGTAAACACGAGGTGCGTGTCTACGTAATCTTGGCCATTCGTCGTCACAAAAAGCGGCAGTTGCAGCCCGTAGGTATCGACAAGTGGCCAAAACCCGACGCTGGCGTTGGTGCCACCCAACAACGACGTCTGTGGCACTATCGCATGCAAATTGGCAGCGTATGACGCACGCCACGTGTCCTGAAACGTCACTTGCCATTGAAATCCATTGGCCAACGCAGCAATGGGGGACACAGCCACGGCGCCGACATTTGGAAGCGCCTGGATGGCTGTGGCCACGGTTGCGCCAGGTGCATTAAAGGCCATGGCTGGCGTCGCCGCCGTGTTTAAACCCAATTGGAACGTGCCGCTGAGGGGCGCATACGTGCCATTGATCAGCGTCGTAACGTTGGCCGAGACAGAGGTCCCCGTGAGCAACGACACGTCCAGTGCCAAGGGCGGAACGTTTCCTGCCGTCGCCACAAAAGCGAGCGTGTACTGATACGAGAGTGCGGTGGATGCACTCGTGAGAGTAAACGCAGGCGTGAGCGGGGCGAGGGCGGCGGCCAGCGCCGTTGGCGTGGTACTCGAGAGCGGAATGGTTGCCACAGTCGGAACTCCATTGTAAACTACTTTGAAACTTCCACCTAATAAGATACCGCCAGTGGTCGCTCGACTGGTCGTCACAGACACACCCGACCCAACCAGGCTCGGGCTCGTCACGGTCAATTGCGCCAAGGCGAAATTAACCAGGCCAAACGTGATGCGCCAAATGGTCGACGTCGCTCGGAATTCTTTCGTGACGATGGGGACGGCGGCGGGAAGCAATGTGTTTAGGTATGATTGCAGGGTAGCTGCATCGATGTTGTATGCGAGAGATGGCGTCGCAAATGTCAAATAGCTCAACGCAAATGTCCCGTTCACGGGGCTCGTGCCCACAAATAGCTTGGTCACTGTCAGTGTGGCGCTGGCCACGGGGGATAGATTGGCATTGCTCGCGGTAAGAGTGGGTCGTGCACCGATCGCATTCAAAAACGTCACGTCCCACGTGTACCCGCGGGTATTGGTCGCGTGAGTTTGGGTCACTGCGACAGACCCGACGCCTGCAATGGCCTGTAGCGCTCCTTGTACGGTCGGCGCATCGGCATTGAAAGGCAACGCCGCCGATGCGATTCCATTGTAGCTGACCGTGAACGTGCCCGAGATGACCACCGACGACGTGAGACTAATACGCTGTGTGTCGACCACGAGCGGTGACCATGCCAACGTCACGAGTTGGACTTCATTGGCCAAGACTGGCTGCGAGAATTGGATTTGCTGGATTTCGTGCTGAATGGTCCCCATCGGTCCATTTTGAATGGTCGCGACGAGGACAGTCGCCCCCGGCCCCTCGAGCATCGAGCTATCTGGCTCCAGCGGGCCAATGTTGCCCGACTCCAAGGCAAATGTGATAGACCACGTGTACCCGACTGCGTTGGCCGTGCGCGTGACAGCCACGACATTCAAGAGCGGGATGTTTTGATTCAGTGCATTTTGCATCGATGTTGTCGAGACACTGGACGAGAGGAGGCTTGTGCTGTATCCCTGCAACCCCAATCGGAAAAAGCCAGAGATGATGGACGATGGTGACGTTGTCGTGATGGTCTGGATCTCACCAACCAAACTACTCGAGGTGACTTGAAGGGTGTAAATGGCTGGCTCGGGACGATGGGATGGCGTCCGACACGTGATTTGATTGGCTTGACATGATGAAACTAACACGGGCGTGTGGTTACCAAATCGACACCGAACGACGTTTGGGTTGCACTGCACAGGTGCCAACTGAACGGTCGCAACGGTGCCGCCCCCCAATGGACCACTCGATGGCGTGATTGCTGAAGCTTGGAATGCCGGCAGCGATGTAAAATTACTTGGATGGGTAGTAAAGTCAACGCCATTGTTGGAGATTGAAATCGATGTTGTGGCCGAGACGCTGTTGGTCCAAGTTGAAGCCGACGCGGGGAACATCGACGTCAAGGTCGGCGCCTTGCATCCAATTTCCGTTGACGAGACAAATCGAGCGGCCACTGTTTGAACCAACTGTCTATCCACAGCAAGCACATACGAGACATAGGCACACGCGAGCGCCGTTGAATTTATAAAATTCGATCCTGTGATTCGCAAGTACGTGGTCCCGTCAAGCGACCCAAACGCAGGCGTGAGCGACGTCAGCTCGACAGGTGCGTAATATTGAAACATTGCTTGCGAGTCTGCCACGGTATGAATGACCGACACGAGGCCATAAGGGGCCCACTGGATGGCCACAAACAGGGCTTGGGCCATGCCTTGAGGTGGGGCCACGCACGTCACAACCGAGGCATTCACGTACGAGACAGCCGTCGTGACAGTCCCAAACAAACACTCCATGCTGGCATTCACAAAATTGGTGCCATGAAGCGTGAGGACGGTGCCGCCTGTGAGTGGTCCCGAAGATGGGCTCACGCGTTGTACAGTCATGGACGCTTCGTATCGAAAGCTCAGCACGTCTGAGGTCCAATCTTGGCCGTTCAAAGCCACTTGGACAGAACAACAACCTGCTTGAAGCTCCGTGACCAATGGTTGCACGCTTGTGCCATGCAGGTTCAAAGAGTCGAGAGTCATCAAAGGCAAGTTGCCCAAATTCGGAGGGTCGCCCGTGGCCAGAAACGTGACTTGCCAAGCGTACGAATTTAGAGATGTCGATTGAGATACTGCTACCGTGCCAATGGATGGCAATGCTTCCAAGGCCACTTGCAAATCTGCCGGCAAAATGTTGTATGCCAAAGAGCCGGTGGTCGATCCATTGAATGAGACGGCAAATGTTCCTGTGATCGGATTGACACCGGCTTGAATGACTTGCACCACCACTTGCGCCTGGGTGCCAAGCAGTTGGGTGTCGTCGTGCGCGAGAATATTCACTTGCCCTGGCGTCGTGGCAAATGTAATCGAATACGTGTAGCCCCCGGCGGCATTGACCACACTTCTTGACACGGCAACTGAGCCAATCCACTGAAAGAGCTGCAGTGCGTCTTGCACGACATCGGCTGGGGCATTGTATGCCAACAGAGCGGTCGTTTGCGCGCCGAATTTGAGCAAATATGTACCATCCAAGAAAGAGCCTGCGACTTGTTCGACCACAGCAACCGACGCGGCTGTGCCTGTCAAACTCGAAACGGGCATCAAGGGCTCGAAATTGCCTCGCTGTTGGGCATTTGGTTTGCTCGGATTGGGCAAAAATGTAATCGACCACGAATACCCTTGGTTGGGATCTGGCCCTGACCGCGTCACGGCCACAGCAGCAATCGACGGCAACACATTCAACGCGGATTGTACATTCGCAGGCACTTCATTGTATGCCAACGACGTCGTCGTGTAGCCCAAATAGCTAAGTTGAAACGTGCCACCAAGCGAAGTCGAGGTGCCAGGCGTGACCAACATCCAGTTGGCGACTGCCGTGGCCGAGTATTTTGTGGCCAAATTAGCAGCGTTGAACACAAGGGTGCGAGCCGTGCCCGTGTCCGACGCAAACGTGACAAACCAGCCGTAGCCATCGCCAAGGTAGTTGTAATTGGTTGTAAAAAGCGGCGTGCGGGTGACGTTGACTGTCTTGTAGAGTGTTTCGAGCGACGCTTTCATGTCTCTGGCGCTGGCATTCCACGCAAGCGCCGGGGCCGAGACACCTCCAATTGAAAAACTAAACGTTCCACTGATGGTGGACGTTGCGCTGACATAGATCATCCGGACTTCGCCTTGTGTCCGCGGCGTGGTTATGCTGGCCGAGAGGGTGCCGAGAGAGAGGGCCGATGTGACACGCAAGAGGGGAGGGTCTGTCGTCGTAGCCCCCACGAACGTGACTGACCATGAATAGCCATTGTTGACGGGTTTCGGAGACCGCGAAACTTGGACCGAGGTCATGCTGGGGATCGTTCCCAGCGCATTCGTGAATGCTTGGGCAGTTGTAGTCGTCACGTCCAACCACGGAGTCGTGTATTGCGTATATCCAACGGCCGCTGGATTATTGACGTTCGGATACGGGGCACTGAGGGGCAATCGCGTCGCATCGAACGGGAGAAAAAGATCTACCGTGAAGGAATACCCGTTGATTTGAACGAGTTCCCCACGACCGAGAAACTGAGTCAAGTCTTGCGACGTTGTGACGATGGGCCAGTTTTGCTCGACAGAGAGTGTGCCAGGTAAAGCACGCGTGGTGGGTCCAAACGCAACACGGAACGTTCCCGCCAAGCAGCATGTCGCAGTTCCTTCCTGGATGACTGTGCTCGCAATGCCAACTTGGCCAGTCGACGTCAACGAATTGGACGCGACCGCCAGCGTGCCTTGGGTCCCTGCGTTTTGCAAGTACGTGATGGTCCATACAAAGGCATTCAACAGTGCGTCACCCGTGCGCGTCACGGCCACGGACCCGACATTTGGCAGCGACGAAATGAAGCTGGCCATTTGAAGCGCCGATGTGTTGGCTGCAACGACGACGCTTTTCGACATGTAGCTAATGGAAAATGTTCCTTGCACAGGGGTCAATGGCGACGGCATCAACCGTGTGGCCATAATTTGTCCGACCAAATTGACTCCGCCCGCCACCAAAGGGATTGAATTCGGTTCTTGGAATGTGACTGTCCAGCTGTACGAATTTGTGCCCGAGCTTGTCCGAGTGACAGTGACAGTTCCTGTCGTGAGGAGGCCATTGATTGCCGATTGAACATCGGTGTCCAGGGCATTATAAGCCAGATTCGCAGTTTCCAAGTTTCCGTATGCCAAGAAAAACGTACCGGAGGTGGCGGCTGTTGTGGTAACCACTTGCAAGTCATATTGTGTGCCCGTGCGAAGGCGCGTGTCTGTGGCTGTGGCGAGCGTACCTCGAACTGAGGCTAGGTTAAAGGTCATAAGTGGCTGTACGCCCAAGGACGTGAACGTAACATCCCAAATGCCACCTCCAGTATGGTCCACAAGCCCAGTATTCACAGTGACGCCGCCAGGAATGATTCCGTTCAATGCCGTTGCAAGAGCGGACGTGGTCGTCGGGAGGGAAACGGTTGCCATTTGGCCTTGAAAGCCGACGATGAAGGACCCATAGAGTGGTTGTGTCATCCCTTGCTGAACGACTTGAACTCGAATGGTTGCAGGTGCAGTGTTTGGCGTGGAAGCGAGATTTGAAGCATCTACCGCGAGAACTGGAATATTCCCCGCGTGCATGGGAAACGTAATTGCCCATGTGCTTCCGCCCTCTGGGTTGGGGGTCACAAGCGACACATTAACAGCTGCATTCAAAGTCAATTGCAACGCAGTCTGGACTTGCGCCACCGTTGCTGCGTATGGGAGGTTGGCAGTGATGGCGCCGCCAAAGCTTAGTGTAAACGTGCCAGACACGACCGTTCGATCTGGAATCGCTAGAACGACCTGTTGGATTTCGCACGGAATGCCTTTGACGACTTCGGTCACTTGGGTCGTCAAGCCCACTCCAACCAAATTGGACGTCTGCAACTGCAACGCGGCAATATCTCCCGGCGTATAAAACGTAATGAGCCAAGTAAATCCTGCGAACGTGCCATTGGTGGTACTTTGGCGACTCACGGCGACGCCATTGAGCCATCGAAATCGACTGAATTCGTTTTGGATATCTTGTGCCGTCGCACTGGCCGTGAAATTTCCCGTCGTTTCAGATCCATATTGGATGGAAAAGACACCTTGAATCGCACTCTGGGCAAGAATAGCAATGCTTTGGACTTCCCATAGCGCCCCAACACCTACCACTTGGACTCGATGGATGTCGGTCACGTGGGTGTTGGAAAGTGCGATGGCTTGAATTTTTGCCACGCTGGCCGGTGTGAATTTCGTCACTTGGACTTGCGGATTGGCCCCGACCATGCCCACGTTGGACACTGTGATCGGAACGACCACCGAGGCCAACGACAGCGTCCATTTATACTCGCCATTGATGCCTGGTCCCACGACAGCGCAAGAGGTAGCGCCCAGCAACGTCGTGAGGGAACCGCATTGTATGTTTGTGGCAGCACTCATCAATGCCCCCGTGATTGGATGGGAGACTTTAAACGCACCGGACAAATACATTCCATTGGCCAGAGGAAGTATAGAGGCTGACAAACCAGTAGAAAGCGTGCTGGATGTGTCGCCGTAGAGTCCAGTGTTTGTGGGCGATGCTGTTTGGACAACAAGGGTCGCAATGTCACCCGAAAGTGGAGAAAATGTCATGGCGAGGGTTCGCAAGTTGGTTGGATACGACGCGGCTTGGAGCTCTTGCACCATGGCAACGTTGACACCAACGAGGCCTTGCAATGCTACCTTCAAGTTGTATGGAGAGATATTATAGTTGAGTGCAGGTGTAGTGCTTGTTCCCAAGCTGAGCGTAAATGTACCAGCTGGAGCCGGTGTTGTCGCACTGATTTTGTGCACGACGGCAGAATAGCCCCGATACGAATTGAAGCGAATCTGCAAAAGTGACTCCAGCGCGCCACGAGATTGCATCGTAATGTCAAATTGAAAAAGTTCGTTCGTCGACCCAGTGTAACTCAAGTATGTGTTGTACGAGCCTGTGACAGAGACAGTGCCTAAATTGCCTGCTGCGTTCAAAGCCGTAGCGAGCGCCGACGCCGATATCGGAATTGCCACACCGGACACGACGACATTTCCATTGAATAGAATGTCCATTGTAATGCCAGTTCCAGTAAACCAGGTTCCGTAAAGACTAATTGTTTGGACGTCCTTCACAGTACCAAGCCGACTGCGAGCAAATGCCACAGTAGGTGAGGTTCCGCCAAGTGATGTGGAGGAAACCAATTGAATCATTGGCATCGCTCCCACATCCGAATCAAACGTTACAAACCACGTATACCCATTTGACACAATCCCGCTTCGTGTGACTGAAAATGAGTGGCCAGCAGCTGCGGTTTGCAGGGATTGTTGCACAGTCAAAGCCGAATCTTGATATCCCACGTTGACGTTGAAACCGAGTACCTCAACTGTAAAGAATCCGCTTGCAGTGCCCGTCGTTGTAATGGTTTGGACTTCGGGCATCTGTGGGTTGACTTGAAACACAAGCCATTGAACTTCTGGCTGATAGTTACTGAAGGTCGTGATTTCGACTGTATTGGATTGCACGGGTGAGATTGATGACGTTATGGTTTGAATTTGAGGCCCATTGGCCCACGCTGATGTGGTTACCACTTGTACTTCGTTTGCCGCGGGCATGGCAGTCGTTGTGACTGTTTGAATAGTTGGCTGGGGTGTTGGCCCACTCAAAGTAATTTGTTGAATTTCATTTTGTACAGAATTGGTCAACGGAGCAACGCAAAGAAGTTCCGAAGACGATAGAAAAGTGGCGGGGACTGCTGACACACCGATTTTGCACTGACCATATGTAGAATTTACAAAGCTATCTCCATATACCGAAATTTGAGTTCCACTTTGACCTCGAGATGGGAACAAACTTGTGAGTGTTGGTGATTTGTAAAATGTATAATTCCAAATTGGGCCACTGAAATCAATTCCATTCACAGATATTGTCAAGGGACAATTGCCCGGATATCGTTGCGCCAAAGGCAAGCAGGTAACATGAACTGCGTCCCCGAATACACCAGGAACAATTGCGTCGCAGAATTTGCAGAACACGGTTTGATAAAATCCCATGTCGCTCCCCAACGTCAGCACCACTTGTGTTTGTCCAATCATCGGGCCTGACTTTGGTTGTACTTCAATTATCGGTGGTAAATCAACAAAATAGAATGGCAGCGGGTTTGTTTGACCTGTCGCAAGAAGTGGATCATTAACTTGGAATAAGACAAAGTCCACGTCCATAGAAACGGGTGGCGAGTTGCATTGAATTTTCCTCGACGTGACAAGCGTAATATTAGTCATTACGTCCCCAAATTGACACGTCATATTACTCGTAAACCCCTCGCCAACAACAATTAGAGGCGTATTACCCGAATGAGGTCCAACAAGTGGAGACACGCTGTAAAGTATTGCCGACTGCTGATACGAAAATGAAAGCCCACTTGGACTCCAATCGTGCTGATTCATTGCAATAGTGAACACCACCGTTGTTTCACGAGAGTACGGAGGTACGAGACATTCCAAGGCTGCTGAAGATTTTACGACTGCTGGAACAGGCGCGGCTGCTCCAAATATACACGATAGGTTATTGGCTGCTCTGAATCCAGTCCCGTATACTTCAACAATTCCACCGCCAGCCAAAGTTGATCTGTTCGGGGTCATATTCATCAACTTGATATCTGGCACAAGGTAGTACAACATATTTGTTTGAACGATGTCTACACCATTCGCAGTGACGGCGACAGAGACTGGTGAACTTGGTGGTAATTCTGGGGTAACACATCGCATAGACATCGGTGACACGACAACCGCTGGAACGCTTACATTGCCAAATACACAAGCTGCTTGACCACTGTTGACAAAGTTCGTTCCCAATATCGAAACAATGGTTCCCCCATGTTGGAATCCACGTGATGGAAAGATTGAAGTTACTTGAAGGGGTGTGATGTAACTATATGTACTTTTGAGCGACGTTACCGATACATAATATGATGTTGGTGTTACGATACTATAGGGCACAGATGACTGCACAATGTCCAGAGTCACATAGCCGGCATTTCCAGATGGAGGGGACAAGCAAGTTCCAGAAGAACCATTCAATATATTCAGTGGCGATACTTGTCCTCCAAATGAGCAATATGTATCGCTGCTGAAATTACTTAGGAGTGAATTTGTCGTCAATTGAACCAATGTTTGCCCCTGCATTGACCCAAACGAAGGTTGAATTGAATAAATTTCAATTGGGTCCTGAACAGTAAATTCCACTTTGTCATTCGAATAATCTTGACCATTCACACTGACCTCCAACACATACAGTCCCGCTGGTAACGATGGAACCAAGCACTGAATTTGACTTGGTGATATGTAGTTTGCCAATATAACGTGCTCATTTACTCGGCAGCACAATGTACTTGGAAATGTTTGGCTGAAATACTTTCCCGTAATCGAAAGCAGAGTGCTGGAGCGAATTGTTGTTGGGTGAATTCCTAATACGGCGGCTCGTGGTGCGTAGAAATAGATTAAATTCGTGAGTGTATAATCTTGATTGTTGTTCGAAATGTCGACGGGCACAGCACCACCGCCTTGAATTTCCACCGCGTTTGGTGGAATTTCAATGGTACAAGTTGAATTCGTAAAAATTGTACAAGTTGCAAACGCGTTGCCCAAGCGAACAACTGAACGTTCGCTGAACCATGAACCTGTTAACTCGACAAACGACTTTTGAAACGACGAGCCGCTTGTCGGGTATATCGATGTCAGTGTTGGAGCAAATTCAAAAGCAAACAACGTCGTTGAAACATACTCGGTGCTGGATTTTGAAAAGAGCGTACGCTCCACGATTGTAACAGGTACAACAGTTGGAAGAGAGACTGACGGAGTGAGGCAAGACACAGCGGAAGAGTTAGCTACTGAAGCAGCAATTTCGGTGTCCCCAAACTTGCAAAACACGAGCGTGGATTGGAGGTCGCCAGAAAAGGTGATCATTACTACCGTATTACCCGACGTGGGGCCAGACGCAGGCGTGATTGTCAATACAGTCCCAACTTGGTAATATTGCAAAGCCAAAGCATGAAATACTACATCTTGACCATTGGTGCTGACTCCGATCGACACATTTCCTGGTGAGTGTGGAGGACTGATGCATGCAATAGTTTGAAAGTCAATGAATGTTGTTGGTACAAAAATGGAGTCAAACACGCAACTGAGCTCCTCGGAGGGGATAAGATTTTGACCTGTAATTGTTATCAAGATGCTGCCATATTCGGGTATGCTTGACGGAGAAAAAGCGGTAAATTCTGAAGGTTTGTCAAAGAAGTACTCGAAAGATTGAACAGATGCAATTTGACCTCGAGATATCGATACCATCACGCTTGAGCTTCCTGTCGTAACATTTGGTGTTACGCAGAGTAAAAATGTACTGTTAACAATATTTGCGTCAACACAACCTGTTTGGTAGAAACAGCATTGCATCGGCTCAAGAAAGTTAGTCCCTCGAATTGTTAGTATTGTGTTTCCGCTTGATGAGCCGTGTGTAGGACTCAGAATCAACAACTCTGGTGGGAATATAGACTCAAAAGCAATTTCATTAGACGTTTCAATGTCCCCAGTGCTTAATTCCAACATAAAAGTTTGACCAGGAGGCAGCGGGGGAGTCGTACAATAACATAGAGTCGAATTCATGACTTTTGCCGCTTGATAAAGACCACCAAAACGACAATACAAAATGGAGGGAAATCCTGTTCCCCTGATTGTCATATTTGTACCGCCGGAGTATAGCGCAAACGATGGGGTTATACTGGCGACGCTTAAATCGCTTTGAAACAAAACCGTTTGCCCTTGTGACGTGTAGTCCACTCCGTTATTGCTCACCTCTAGCGCAATGTATTGCGGTGGATGGTTAGGACACCAACATTGAATTACGCTAGGGCTCTGATATAATGCAGAAACTACGATATTTGACCCAAAGCGGCATGTTGTGCCAGATTGAAAATTACTTCCGCGTATAGTAATTTGAGTCGGGCCAAACACGGTTGTTGGTTCAATTGCAGTGATCAAAGGTGAATGATAATATGAAAATGTAAATGGTGACGAAATAGATGCTCCCATCGTCGAGAGGGAAAAGGAAACAACTTGTTCCGATGCCACAGTAGGCGCAATACAAGTTAGACACGTAAAATTCACTTGAACTGCGGGAACGCTCGCGTCCCCAAACTGACACTGTATTTCTTGAGCGTTCACGAAACTTCCGGTGACAAAAATTGTCGTGGTGCCATTGACCGGCCCCAAATTCGGTAAAATCGATGAGATTTTGATGTCTATGTCGTGCGCGACCCAAAGTTTACTACCAATAAAATCTCGACCATTGTTACTCACTTGAAATTGTACATTATTTGCCGCTGGGGGGGCAATGCAAGTAACTGTGTTTCGGTCAATGTACTTGCTTGAGACCACAGTTAAACCGAATCGACATACTGTGTTCGGCTCAAACCCACTTCCAATTACAGTTATCGTTGTACTGTGCCTGAAAAACGCGTGACTGGGACGAAATGTCGAGATCCATAAGAGTGGCTGGACATCTAGCTCCGAATTTAATTGCGTAAAATCGATACCGTTTTGTGTTATTCGAACAGTCACGTGACCGGGCTCAAGAATAGGTGCAATGCATGCAATCAATGTCGACGAAACAAATCGCGCAGGGGTCACTGAATATAAACCAAATTGACAGCTTAATTTTGGTCTGTCCAAGAAGTTTTCGCCTATAATCATGACTTGAGTCCCACCATTTTCCGTCACACTCGTAGGAGTAATATTCGACAATATCAGCGGAGGATGATACTCAAACGAAAAGGCGTTCGATGTTCCAGATGCATCCTGTAACGCAACATATATAGAATTTGCAATTGGGATTACTGGCATAACGCAAACGACTTCGGAAGTTGATATATATATCGTGGGTTGGGCAGAAATGTTGCCTATTTTACAAATACTGCTCGAATCAAAATTTTGCCCAAGAACGTGAACCTGTGTGCCATTTGTTCCAATATTCGGAACTATGGAATCAATATTTAGTTGCTTTGAAAATTGAAACAAAACTGATTCCGTTGAGAACTCGTAGCCATTCAACGATATCTTGACGGGGACAATCCCAGTGGTTTTCGAGTACGGGGTAATGCATTGTATCGTAGTTGAGTTCACAACAATTCCAGGTGTTTTCAGACTCCCAAATGCGCATAGCACATTTGAATACGATGAAATTGACGGTACTGATATATGTACAATTGTACTACCAATTATAGGGCCTAGTGAGGGGGATATACTCAGAGGAATTAACGGGTCGACGTAGGTAAAATATAGTTGATGTTGATTCGATGGGAGGTTCCCGTCCAGTGCAAACAAAACCTTTCCGGCTCTTGGCTGCGGCGGTGTTGAACATGTTACAATATTTGGTTGAATCATTGTAGCATTTGAAGAGTAGCTCCCGAACCAACAAGTTGTGGGTTGCGGGAGAAACGTAGTGGAAGATAATAATACTTTCACCAAAAGGTTTCCAGACGTTGAACCAAACGTGGGTTCAATACTTACAGGTACCACCAAGGCCTTATACGTAAACAAGAGGGTATTGCTTTGTCCATCCACGATGTTAAAGACAGTCAATCTAACTTGAGATGTATTGGATGGTGGTGCGACACAAATTACTCTCGATGGGGAGAGAAATATCGCTGGACAGAAAATTGGTCCGAAAGAGCAACGCAACGATGGGCTATTGACAAAACCATTCCCCGAAACTACAATTCTACCGCCCCCTAGAGAGTCACCCCACGTGGGGCTCAAGGATATAAGATTTGGTACAGGCACAAAAATGATGGATGGAGCATAATTTGATGTCGCATTTTCAGAATTCAACGTCAACGAAAGATAAAATGTTCCCGGTGAGTTCGACTGGACAATGCAAATTACTTGAGTCGTAGCAATATAATGAGAAACTGCCGTGTAAGATGCCCCTTCACTGGACCAATTGCACATCGTTTGAGGTAAAAAATATTGACCAACAATAACAACTGATGTCGATATGCCGACTGGGAGCACTGTACGCGACAGAGATGAAATTTGCATGGCCGAGAGAATTGCAAAGGGAGCCGAAAATAATGCAATAGTCTCAGCATAAATGGTCAGGTTTAATGGATATGGTTTGATCGAGGGAGTTTTACAAACGGCTTGGCTGTCGCTATGTATTTGAGCAGGGACATTAACGCTACCAAACGAGCAAATTATGGAGTCCAAATTTGTAAAATTTACACCAACGACTGCTATATTTCCGCCACCTGTCTCAAAACCTTGTAATGGAGACACTTTAAGAACAGACGCCTTATATCGAGCAGACAGAAATATTCCAGCTTGATGTGTTCGTCTTCCCCTTGAGATAATATCTATTGAATAAGCCCCAGGAAGGCGAACTTGAATATTACATTGAACTAAGGTTGATGAAATCATATATGCACTAAAAATGAGTGGAGGGTCCGGTCCCAAACTTAATGTACAATGCATGACACTGTCAAAATTTGTTCCAAATACTTGAACTAAGGTCAATGTATCCACATAAAATATATTTGGTGAAACTGAAAACACATCAATAGTTGGAACATACGTAAATGACTGTGGCAATGTAGTGTAGTTGGGATATTTCAAAACGACAGGAAGTACCTGAGGAATAATAACTGCAGGCGTTGAACATAATATCAAATTGGATGACAGATAAAGAGCAGAAACTGCATTTTCACCAAAGAGACATTGAAGACCGGAAGATGGCAAGAAATTTTCCCCTTCAATTTGAAGAATTGAACGACCTTCTGTCGGGCCAGCATTGGGAACTATTTGATGTACAGTAGGTTGCGCTTGGACGAAAATTTGAAGAACTTGTGATGAAAAATCGACGCCATTGTTTGATATAGATAGCGATGATTTTATGTTCGTCATTGGGCGAATAACACATATGATTTTTGTGCTTGAGACAAAGATTGCTCGTGCATAAGCAAACCCAAGGCGACAAGTCAACGAGGGGTTCTGAAGAAACCCCGAGCCCGATATCAAGACTTCCGACGTTACATTCCAATAAATTTCATTTGGTTGGGCGCTCTGTAATTGAATGTCATAATATAATCTCAAACGGTTTGGGAAATTGTGGTAATTCTGTCCATTGAATGTCAAGTCGACAACAACATATTCTTGATTTAAGATCGGAGTGTTGCATATTAATGTACTTGTATTAAGTACATTTGCAGGAATAATGTGTGTGCCATCGAAACGGCATGCCGCGTTAGAGCTAGCTATAAAATTCGACCCCGATATAGTCAACATTGTACCACCATGCATTGGTCCGAGCTTGGGAAAGAAGTTGAAAACATTGGGTACGTTATAATATGTGAAAGGCAACACAGCCATAACGGTTTGAATGTCTCCACACCAAACTTCGAATGTAATTTCAATTGGAGAAGGCATTGGGGGGGAGCTACACTGAATCAGTTGTTCAGATATAAAAGAACCAGGCACAACTTGGTTTGATCCTAGCTTACATATCAAGTAGGGGCATGGCTCAAAATTCGTCCCGAAAATGGACACAATAGTATTTCCTGAAGTCGGGCCGGAGGAGGGTTCCATCCCAACCGATGTTTGAACCGCCAAATACACAAACGAGAAATTTGTTGGATAAAAGTCAATTGCATTGACTGACAAAAAAATTGGAACTCGATCTGGTTCATGACTTGGTGAAACGCAAGATATTTGAAATGCATTTGTTGAAATCGCTCGAACTGGGTCTGAGCTACCAAACTGGCAATAAATTGAATAATCTAAGGATCCAAACGAAGTATTTATCGTCGAAAGTGAAACAATAGTGCTACCGAGCTCACTACCCATGAGAGGCGACACAGAGCTAACTTGTGGAACTTGGAGGTATTCGAAATCGCCAGCTGTTGCAAAATCCTTGTTGTTAAATGACAAAAGAACTTCGACGCTGCCCGTTGATGTTGCAGCTGGCGTAGAGCATTCAATCTCATTCGAAGTAATGATTCTGGCATTCTCGATATAAGATAAAATTTGACATTGTATTCGAAGAAATCCACTAATTGATTGTTCAAGTAAAATTCGAATCGCAGTGTTTCCTTGTAGAGCCCCTCGATAAGGTGAAAGTTGAAGAGCTCGGGGTTGGTTGTAAAAGTACACGCTCAATCCAAAGTCAACAATATTTTGTCCATTACTTGAAAACATCAGCGACACATTGCCAAATATTTGAGCGCTCGGTTGAGGGCATAACACTTCATTTTCAGATACAAATGTTGAACTCACAGCAACGTCTCCAAAGTAGCAGATATTTAAATCGTCGACTTGGAAAGCATTTCCTTGAAGCACAATATTCGACCAAATACCCACCGGGGCTTGACTTGGAACTACGTTAGTGAGAGTAATGTCGTCTTCGTAATTATACGGGACACCACGAGTAAAATAATACTGGTTCAAACTGACAGATGCTTGGACAGTTTGGGGTGATAGTGTTCCAGGTGTAGTACATAGAACAGCCGAGCTATTGACAACTTTAGCAAGCGAAATCTCTGGTCCAAATCGACATGTAAACTGCATCCATGAATATACTTCCATGGACAATAAAATCAACACTTGTGTATTGCCTGATGCAGGTCCGTAATTAGGACTTATTTCCAAAATTTCAAACAAATCAAACCAATTTATGATAGTACTGTAAAATGTAGCGTTCAACGTAGGATCAATCAGTTGAAGTGTCGATGTATTCAGTGGAACATCGCATTTAATTTGCGATATTGACAAAAAAGTAACAAGATTTGTCGAGGAATCTGAGAATATGCAATACAATGTCGGGTAAAAATAATTCCCAGTAATTGTAATGGAAACATTTGCAACACGGGGTAAACTAGAAGGTTCAAATGTTTCAATAATTGGATTTTGAATGAAAGTAAGTTGTATCGCTGACTCGACTCGCAGAAATGTCATTAAATCGAATACACTAATTCGTGCTTGTCCAGAATATCGCCACGAAGGAATGCTACATATTACTGTTTGTGGGTTGATAAAAAGCAGTGGCATAGTGTCATGATCGACGAGACAATACAGAGAAGAAATATTTGGGAAATTATCTCCATGGAGAGTAACTGTAGTAGGTTGGCCAAGTAGGGCTTGTTTTGGCAGGATCGAGTTGATTGTTGGTAAAGTGTAGAACGAAAATGCGCCAATTGAAAAATCGACATTATTATTCGACACCCCGAGTTCAACAGTTCCTGGTGCATGAGACGGGACAAGGCACAATATCTTTGATGCTGATTCCCACTGCGCAGGGGTTGGGGATGCCAAGCCAAATCGGCAGAGTGCAGATTTTTCAAAGTTTCTACCTAAAACAGTAACATAATATCCTCCAACTTCAGGACCTTGAGATGGAATTACAGAGCCCAGTTGGATTGCGGAATAATATCGAAACGGACTTCCAAACTTGACATAGTCAACGCCATTATCGCTTACTGACACCGAAACAATTTGTGGGGTCAATACTTCAGGTGTTGTGCACAGCAACGTGTCTGAAAATACAACTTGAGCAAACGACACAATGATGCCAATCTGGCAGATATACTTCATGGAAGGGTTGAATTTCCCAGATATAACAAGTCGAGTTTGACCAAAAGTGGGACCAGCTGTTGGAAACATGTCAACCATGTTGAACGGTTGAGTTGGTAATACTGTAAATGTGGTTGGCAAAATGTCAACTCCATTAATGGATACATTTACATTAACCTCTACGTCGCTGGGAAGCGTTGGTGTCAAGCATTTTACGCAAGTCTCATTGACTCGTGTGGCCAATGTTTTTGTTAGACCGAAGAAACAATTTGCAAAATTAAACCTGTAAAATGAAGCCTGGTAACACAAAGTTATGTAAGTTTGACCTGTGGCTGGAAATGTCAATGGTTGCAACCCTGTCCACTCAGGAATGGGATGGAATTCAAAATCAATCGATTGTTGAGAGCATTGAATCCCATTTAGACAAACCTGGACATAAGAAGTGCCAACTGGGTGTGCAGGTGAAATGCATTGAATTTTCGTAGAGGAAAGTACACTCGCCATTGTCGTCAGCCCCATACCAAAATTACAGGTTGCATTAGGACTCACTACAAAGAATTCGCCAATCAAAGTCAATAATGACCCGCCGAGGTAAGAGCCAATAAGAGGCTGTATTTGCAACAATTCGATTTCTCGATAATATGTGAATTGAATAGGGCGTGTCAGGAGAGCTACTCCATTTTCGATCAAGACCCAAGTTACAAGAGTTGTTGAGGTGCTGTTTATCGCAGGTGTTAAACATTGTAAGTTTGTCGCATTCAAGTATTGTGCTTGGGTTTGAATAGATGATTGCTTGTTCAACTGAAATTGGCATTGATAGGACGAACTGGGGATAAAATTCAAGCCGACAACATTTAATTTAGTTTGACCGGACAGAGGACCAATTTTGGGCTGCATATAGGAGACGAAAATTGGTGCGTCATACTGGAAAAATATGGACGACCGTACAACATCAGTTGGTGAATTAGAAACCGTGACAAGTGATGATGCCAACGGACTGAAAGTTGGGGAAGAACACAATACTGTTGTTGAATCAACAAATTGTAGTGGTGAGAACGAATTTTGCCCAAAATGGCACTGAAAACTTGGCGAATTGATGAATCCAGTGCCGTATACAGCCACAGCGGTTCCCCCAGTTGCCGGTCCACGTGTTGGGTACACCTCCGTCACGGTGGCTTGAGCTGTGAAGATTCAAATAGAAGTAAATCACATCAGCTACAAAAATTGTAC
Source organism: Aphanomyces stellatus (assembly GCA_009835185.1). Lineage (NCBI taxonomy): Eukaryota > Oomycota > Saprolegniomycetes > Saprolegniales > Verrucalvaceae > Aphanomyces > Aphanomyces stellatus. The sequence continues at coordinate 16,437 of VJMH01005136.1, read as the reverse complement.
AGCTTACCAGTATATTGAAATGGCAAGGATGTTGTTGAGATATCTCGACCATTCGTACTAACTTGAACAAGGCTCTTCCCTGGTAAATGAGCAGGCGTAACGCACATAATTGTCGATGAATCCAGCCAAGTAGCTGGAGAAGGAATATTGTCAAATACGCACATAAGGGTCGGCGACTGGGCGAAAGATGACCCTGATATTAAAATGGAAGAGCCACCAGCCTCAGGTCCAACCGATGGGTATAGCTGGCTTAAGATCGGTATGTCTAAAATATCAAAATTATCCATGTGAATAAAATCAAAATTACGTACCATCAAAGATAAACAAAAGTCCCGACGATGTAAACTCAACGCCATTCAGGGATACTTCTAACCCAACGGAACCTGAAGCCGATTGAGTTGGAGTCAAGCATTCCAAAGTTGACGAATTGGCCACAATCGCCTGGATGATATTACTACCAAACTTACAAAATCCTTGTCCTGTCAGCGAGAAAACGCCTGCAAGAGTTACTTTCGTCTGGGTTCGGACAAACCCGCGTTTTGGAGTCACGCTATATAATTCCATTGGGGGTTGATAGTTGAACAGAATTCCGCTGGAAAAATCTTTTCCATTTAAGGTACAACAAACCACGGCAGAATAGGTCGATTGATAAGACAAAGGTGGTGTTGTAATTTGCACTGACGTGCCGTTGATGTAGGTTGTGGCCAATATCTGATCACCCAATTTACAAAGTAGTCCAGACACATTTTGAAAATTAATTCCTTGAACCAACACGACGGTATTTCCTGACACGCTTCCAAATGAAGGAATTAGTCTAGTCACCGCGGATGTAGGGTAATAGGTAAACTTGGACGGTAGATATTGAATAGCTTGCTGATCAACAGACACACCAATTGAAACTGACGAGCCCGGAAGTGACATTGGTGATAAACATTGCAATTCCCCGCCAATAAATGTGGCTCGTGATATTGCAGAGCCCACATGACAAAAGTACAAGACGTTAGGGGTCCAATTACCCCCAGAGATGTAAATTGTCGTGTTTCCATCCTCCGGGCCCATGAGCGGGGTATATGATGTCACTAGAAATCTTGGTATTAATCGAAATTGAATCCCACTTGAAGTCGTATCAAGTCCATTTACACTCAATTCCACCGACATGGCCTGAGGCGCCTACAAACGTGGTCAAGAAACTGAGTGCATGGTTTTATGGCAAATATTCGAACCTGAGTTACGTTTTGAAGCATACACACAAGTTGTGTGGGGGATATTATCACTGGTACCATTACTTCCGTTCCTATGTGACAGTACATTGACGGTTGAAACCCCGCACCATTCATTGTAATATTCAGAGTAGCCCCTGGAGTTACTGACACTTTAGGTTGAATACGCATCAAAGTTAGAGTAGGAACGATTTGAAGCGACGCTGCAGTGGGCGCAAAATCAACACCATTGGTTGTAACAAACAGAGTAGACGAGACGACGAAGTTGAATGTACAAATTACTTGAGTTGCATTCACCCATGTTGCCTGCGCTATCGACCATTCATTTTTCTCCACGAGAATTCCACAAGTCATTGACGGCGGGAAATTTGTGCCAATAATGGCAAAACTGCGCCGCGGACAAGTAATTTCAACTAAGCTGGGAACCATTTGAGTCACAACGGGATTATCCACGAATTGAAAGGAGAACGTATCCAAAGGTGAATTTTGTTGGACCAGTTGAAAACTTGCATTGAATGGTGCCGATACAGACGGTGTTAAACATTGAATCAAAGTAGCCGAGACAAATATCCCGATAGTGCTTGTGTTGTTGTCGAAAACACAACTATAATTTCCTGGCTGAAAGTATCCATACAAGGAAACCTTTGTATTGCCTGAAATTGGTCCAAGGGTAGGGTGAACAACAATGGATGCCTGCTTAATGTATGAAATTGAGAATCCTGTTGATTCAAAGGGTTGATTTGTTATTGAAATATATAAATCCAGGGATATTTCTTGTGTCTGTAGTGGGGCCAAACAGCGAAAGCCCAATGGTGTAACGACGCCAATTGTCGCATTGCTCTGGCCAAATCGACAATTGAGCGTCGTTTGAGGGGTCATGACTGCATACACGTCGATATAAGTATTGTTGTCGTCCAGACCAACTGTAGTTGGAAAGAGTTGCAAAACAGTCACTGGTTCCACGACAGTAAAATTGAAGCCAGTAGTGACCAACTGATCCCACACAAAGATCCGAAGACTGAGCACGTGTGGCGGGGGCAAAACAGGTACTTCACACATAACGGATGTGGAGTTGACTAACTGAGCACCAACAATCACCGAGTCAAATTGGCAATTTACAGATGATGCCACAAGTTCATTTGCCAGTGAAAGATACACTACCGTAAGGCTTGGCCCAAACGAAGGAAAAATACTTGTCACTTGCGGTGACGCAACCACAGTAAATGTTAATGGTGAACACATATCGATTCCTCCATTAAGTGACACTGCCACGGGAAGGCCCCCCATCGAGTATGTCAATGGTGATAAGCATTGTACTTGAGTGCTGGAAATAAAGGAAGCTGGCGTTATGATAGTTTGGTTCCATACACAAGTCAAGCTTGTCAAGTTGAGAAAATTGTATCCTTGAAGTGTTACTTGTTGCTGAAGTCCAACGATGGAACTAATTGGAGTCAATTGCTCCAACACGACAGGTAAATGAACATGGACAGTTTTACGGAATGTTGTATAGTCGATCAAGTTCCACGCTAATTCAACCGATATGTCTCCAACTGTAGTCCAGGTAATCGGACCGCACTGAATTACGGAAGAGTTCGAATACCGTCCAAATACTTGTTGAGATCCAACTTGACAAGTAACAGCGTATGAATTGGGGGGGAATACTCCATACACAAAAATATAGCTGGTCGAATTTTGGGGAACCAAACGAGGCTCAATATTGGCAATATTCGGTGCCACGTAATAGTCAAACAACCACGGTGTTGAGAAATATTGTGCGCCGTTCATTGCGACAGACATTGGGGAGCGCTGAGGTTGAGATTGATATGGTGCGATACAATTAATTTCTGTTGGAGACGACGACGTAGCAATAACAAATACGGATCCGAAAGAACAGCGTACAATCGTTGATGGAGGAAATGTACCACTGATGCGCACAGTTGATCCACCCAAGACGGAGCCGCTGGAAACTGAAATCGAACTGAACGTTAGTGCTGAGTAGTATTTAAAAGATATCGCTGGATTTAGAATCGTGTCCTGGCCATTCACACTCAATTGGAAAATGTAATTTTGGGCAAGAGCAATCGCTGGTGTGACACATTGAACTACATTTGAACTGATAAACTTGGCCGGGGATTGTCGAGCACCAAACACACAGGCCAAGAGTGCTGACTTGGGAAAGTGATCTCCAAATACGGTCAGCATCGTTCCACCTTCAAGCGGTCCAAGCGGAGGGTAAATGTTGGAGATACGAGGCGGGTCGTAGGTGTAAAAAATCAAATGGTCGCTCGAGAAGTCCACACCATTCATACTGATATCAACCGTTGCAACATAGGCAGTGAGCATGGGAACCGTACATTGAATTGACGAGGATGAAATAAAAATCGCGGGGGATGTTTGATTGGACTGGAAGCGGCAAAGTAACGCAGGTGCATTGCGGAAATTGACGCCATAAATGTTAATCAATGTCCCACCTGAAATGGGACCATTCAGAGGTGCGATTGATTGAAGTTGGGCATCTGTGTAAAATTCGTACGTCAAAATGGGCAATTCCACTTGGGTGCCTTCAAGTGCAACTGAAACAGGGGCCATATGATAATCATTCGACGGGGGCAACAAACATTTGACCATCGTGGGTGACTCAAATTGCATCAAAGTCCGTTGGTTGTCAACGACACAGTACGATTGGTTGATAAAATTGAGTCCATGAACTTCGATCCATCTTGACGTGCCACCCACTGGCCCCGAAGATGGATTCAACCAAACAGATTTAGGAGGCCAAACAACAACCAAGGGGGAAATCGCGGGTGACGAATCGACACCATTGGGGGAAATGGCCAAAGTCGAAGATGGCAAAGAAAGCGGTGGTATCCTGCAGGTAATGGATGATAACGTCAATATAGATGCAGGCACCACTGCAGCTCCTCCAAGAATGCAAAACATCGTGTCAGTTACGTACGACGTATCGATCGTGACTATGGTTCCCCCCATCGCATTCACGATTGTCGGAAAAACACTGGTGATTTGAAGTGGGGAAACGTACGAGAACTGGACAGCCCGACTCTCAAATTGGCCAAAAAAGAGGAGCGAAAGCGGCACAATTCCAGCAACTCCGAGTGGACTTGGGGGAATAGGGCATTGTACCTGCGAGTTTGAGACGACGGTCGCTACTGTTGTCGTGTTGTAAAATTGACAAACCATGTTTGGGTACACATATTGACCAGTGATAACAACGAAATGACCACCTTGTACGTACGCCACAGACGGTTGAATCGATTGAATGGAGGGTATTTGCCCCATCGTGTTGATCAATTGCAGCCCAAACGAGTTGTCATACGTAGCCGCGGGGTTGTTGTGGGGACCCGTATCCTTGACACCAATGGAAAACGTTGTCGATACCGTAAATGCGCTTGGGGTTTTAATATCCAGTTGATTCGCGACTGTTGTGACGGTGGCCGAATCCCCAAGGAGCGAAATAGTTTTGCTTGACGACGAGGTTGTTCTGGACTGAACGGCCAAATCTGTGTTTGGTATACTCACTTGGATGTAGGGCTGAGACGACGTGATCTGAAGTGTTGCATCAACCGTGCCTGTATATTCGTCTGCATCTATATCTTCGAATCGAAATCCAGTCAGGCGTTGTGTGATTTGGTCTTGCATAATCAAATGCGGTTCGATGGGCAACTCAGCTACTCGAAACACAACCGTCTGTGAATTTTGGGCCCCATTGGCTGTAAACTGGAGGGAAGCATAGTTGTGCCCGAAATCGTTTGGATTGGCCATGAAGATGATGTTTGCTTGACCCGACACAGCAAAAGGTACTGTCGCGATCGTTTGGGCCAAAGTAATGTCAAAAACGCCGGGCGGATTCAAATACAACGTTCCTTTTTGAGGTAATTGGGAAATGCTCACAACGGGAACTGACGAGACGCCGACAAACGACATATTCAACACCACGTTCACAGGTTGGTTCATGGTTGCAAATACTTGATCTCCAACGGGACAACTGGACGGGGCTAAGAACATGCTGCCAGAGGTGGTATCCAAGTAAGCCACAATTTGAATTTTTGCTGTCAAACGTGAGGAAAACGTAAATGCCTTGCTTTGGATTTGAAGCGAAGGATGGTCGAGCGAAGCATAATTCATATCCCAATAGCCAGCAAGACCTGGTTCATCCCCTCGCAATTTAAGAGTCAAGTCTTGGGGAAGGGACGCAACGTTCCACAACTGAATTTCGTCCAGAAGTCCATAAAACCCCGTTTTTCCGTCGCACGCGCCGAGGCAAATGTTTCCATTGGCTTGAAGAAGCGGCAGTGTGTAGCTTGTCGTCGCCTACACCAAACGAGTCGAAACACATGCGTCGCGCGGGACGTGCCTACCTGAAGTTGTCCGTCCAAGTAGAAATTCAATGTATTTTGGGACCATGTCAAAGCAAAATTGACCCATGTGCCGTGGGTCGGGAGGGCCAGATTCCCACTCGTCCACGTTGATTGGGCAGTATTCAGCTCCAACACGAACGTAGTGGACGTTGGGTCGTATCCGAGGTAGATGGTATGTGTGGATGCCGATGCCGCCATGAGCGAGAACAGGCAGACGCGGGAGTGGGTGGCGAAATCAACGGTCATGTACATCGACAAAGCCATCGCGTTCCCCATGTTGCTTGGCAGGGGCAACACGACTTGGTACAAATCGGACGGGGTAAACTGCAACGCATACCCAGCCGTGCCCACAACGGGCGCCAATGTCGGGGCCACGGTCGTGCGTAAAAAGTTCAACTCGCCAGCGTTCAATGCGGCAGTGTAGACAAAGACGTGGTTCATAAAGCCGTAGAACCCACTGCCGGGGTTTCCTCCAGACCCGATTCGGAGAACCGAGAGGCCCATGCGCATGGTGGTTTGGGCCGTCATGATTTGCCCGTCGACGTAAAGCACGACAGATTGCTGGGCTTGGCTGTAGGATGCTGCAACAAACGTCCACGTGCCCGTTTTGACGATAAGGCCGCCCGCAATACCATTGTTGGACGCGCCTGTAAATGTGGACCAGCCTTTTCCGCGGTAGTTAATCCCCAACGAGCGTTCAAACGTGTCGTTCGGGGCATGTGTCATGATAAAACTACGACCCGATGATACAAGAAGAGGCATGATAAATGAAGCTACCTTGTGGCGTCGTACACGGCAGTGGGGTCACTCTGAGAGGCATGGTTGTCTATGTACTCGGGAATGAAGACCCAGGCGCCCATTGTCAGGTCGCCGTGGACGTTGCTGTTGATGTTGACGTTCGCTTCGATGTAGCTTTCTCCGTTGAAGAACGCCGAGACGCCCCTCGAGCCGTCTGGAAGCCCATGCTTTGTCAAGACGACGTTTACATTGACTTGGGATTGGCTGTTTTCTGCTGGGTCACCTCGCGGGGATGCGTCCTGCAAGTCTGAATCTAAGGGAAAGTATGCCAAGAGCTGTCCAGGTCGGAGTGCCGTGAAGGGGCGCCAAGGAATGCTGCTCTCCACGAGACATGCTTCAAGAAGCAGGGCGAGAACCGCGAAGAGCCTCGCGCGTTGGAACATATTGCTGCGCGGAAGGAATTTGTCGAAAATCGCCAGTGGTATTCATCGATTTTCTGCATGGGTTCGGCACTGGCCAATCAAATCGACTGAAGTCCGAAAGGTCACCCACTTTTGACAAATCCGGATATAAAATATTATCCGGATGATCGGTTTCGCGCACTTTGGACCGTTTGCGCGGATGAACAAGCTCACGAATGTCGAGTCCCAGCGGGTGATGTCGGTGCTGGGGGACATGCTAGATCGACTCAACTACCTCACGTATGTCCCCGTGAAGCGCGACTATCATTTGATTGGACGACTGCATGAAAATGGCGTCTCGTCGGCGGGCGACCTCCTCGAGCAACTCTGGCAACTCGACGAAGGATACGAAAATATGGACGAGAACGCCGTGCGAAGGGACGACGTGTTGAGTAAGATCAAACTCACAGTTCGAAATCTATGCCGCCAGATGCGCGAGAGCCCCGTGGTCGTGACGACGTTCTTCGGCACGGGGGCGGCGCCGCCCAAGGACCCTGGCGAAGAAGTCATGACGTTGATCAAGTTTCTCTCCGAGTTGACCGATCTCATGTTTGCCCAATTGAGCAAGACGGTGGAAGATGAAGCCACGAAGCGAGATATGATGGAGAACATCTTCAACCGACGCAAGCAAGCTGAAGACGACCTCGTGCAACTGCGGGACAAGCTCAACGAGTTGCGCAAGACGAAAGAAGACGACATTTCGCATCTGGACATTCAACTGCAGAAGCTCAAAGCAGAGCTGACGACGATCAACAAGGTACATCGTCGCCTTGTTGCTGGGAATAGACGCAAGCTCATGCTAGACAACCGCAAACGAGCTGGCGCTGATCCAGAACCAGGTCAAGGAAACGTTGGAGAAAGCGTACGAGCAGCAGAATGTGGAAATGCAAGCGCTGCTGGAGAAGTACAGTCAATGTGAGCAAAAGCTCCAGAAGGACACGACGGAGCATCGGGAAATCGAGGACGCGCTGCGGAAAAACAAGTGCAAGATCGGCATCGAAGTGACTGCGACCATTGAAAAATACGACCAAGAAATGATGGCTGTGACCAAGGACATCGACAGTCTGCGCGAGAAGTATACCGCCGAGCTCAAGGAGTTCCATGAGCTGTCAGATCACTTCGTCAAGGTAACCATGTCCTCAAGTTGTGTGTGTCTCATGCCCGGCGGGGGCAGATTGATGAAGAACAAGCACGCATCGAAGAGGAAGAGAAGGTCCTTGAAGCAATCCGGGAAGAAGAGCGCCGACAAGTGCAGGTAGACATTTTCGACGGTGGTGTTGGATGTTGCATGATGCATGCTTGCGATAGAAACTCCATGACGCGGCGATCAAGATCCAAAGTCTCTGGCGCGGCCACGTCGTCCGAAAGGAAATGGCAGCGAAAAAGAAAAAAGGCGGCAAGAAGGGCAAGAAAAAATAGAATATATTTTGACCAATCGAATTGCAGGAAAAATATGTTGCTTTGATTCGTCGATTTAAAGAGTGTTTCCACCAATCCAAATTTATGCAAAATAGAGTGACTGGATTGGTTGAAAATATACCAATGACAACTGCGACGCAGGTTCCAACATTTGCTGCGGCCGCTAATGTCCTCGGACAACAACCACCTTCGCGTCCAGTATGAAGCCCTGCTAAAGGAGAACAAGCAGCTCAAAGGCGCTGTGGAGAAGCTCGAGAGAGAGAACCATGACCTGAAGCGATCGGTCTACGAATTGAGCCTCAAGTAGTGTATTTCCTCACGCACGACGACGTCATATACTTCCGTAGATTGGACGGCATGGCAAAGCCTGTTTCGAATCCGGGCGCGGCAGGAAGCGGGTCATCCAATGCAGATGGTCCCGCCGTGTTCAATATGAGCGATTTACTGGCGAAAGATCCGAGCAATGACCCACCGAGCTACCTCGAGTCGATGGGCGCTCCCAACGTAGACGACGACGAGCAACTCGCCAACAATCAAATCTTCTTCCAAAAGTCTGAGTTGCGCGGGCATGGGGGTACTGCCTTCTCTCACTCTTGGATATGTGTGTTGATACGTCATCAGGGGCTGTGTACACGACCAAGTTTTCTCCATGTGGGCGATTCCTCGCGTCGGGTTCCTTGGATTGCCGCGTCTTGCTATGGGACGTCACGACCAAGTTCAACCAACAACAATTGGCGTCCCTGGGTCAACACAGCCAACTTGTGATCGACGTCAGGTTTGTCCGAGTGTCGTGGCCTCAGTCTCTCATCTTCGTCCAGCTGGTCCAACGACAGTCGTTCGCTTCTCTCGGCCTCGTACGACCACACAGTCAAATTGTGGGATGTCGAAAAAGGACAACTGACGGGCAGCGTTGGTGCGAATGGCCTCGTGCAAACTGTCTCGTTCAACCCCACGGGTACGTCGTCCTATCAAGAAACCTTTCATGACCACCCTAGACAACAACATGTACTTTATTGGGACGAGCCAAAAGAACATTCACGTCTTGGACGCCCGGTCGGGCATCACGCAGTACGTCCCAACCATTCATATTTATATCTGAGGTTTTTGAAGCACGTGGGCCAACGATGCCATGATCAACTCGCTCTACGTCTGTCCCGATGGTCAAACCCTCATCTCGGGGGACAGCAAGGTGGCGTTGGTTCGGCACACTTGTGTGTTGAGTACGAGTGTTTAGGGCTTTGTCAAGACGTGGGACGTGCGCATGAATGGCTGCGTGGATGAGATGTCCCACTTAAATGACGAAGGCCACCACGCTATCAGCCATGTCCACGCGTCCCCCGCCGGCCGCCAAGGCGACGAAGATGGCCGCTACTTGGCTGTCAACAGCTACGACAATATTTTGCGCGTCTACGATCGGTGCAGACACTCTCCACCGCGCGACTCACACGTATGACAGGGGATCCAAGTTGATTAGCCACGCCCAAGACCCGATGCAACTCAGTTATTTTGTCACGGGTATGGTGTTCTGGTTGCATTATTGCCGCTCATGGGATGTTAATAGGCCACAAGAACAAGAACTGGCCCATCAAGAGCTCCTTTTTCCGAGGCGAAGGGTACAACTACAAGCTCACGCTTCCGTCGGCACGGTATCCGCACCGGAAACTCACGGACGGCGATGGAGAAGAGAATGGATATCCCGATCGGTCGGCATGAATACTCTTTGGTGGTGGCTCAGATTAAAATGTAGGGAGGAAAAAGCCCCCGAAGTGATGCTCCTCGCGACCGGCAGCTCTGACAACCGCATTTACATCCACGACGTGAGCCAGCGCCGGTCGGCCAACGCGATCAGTGCCAGTCTCCTCCAGCGCATTGACGCGCACACTGACCGCGTCTACGGCGTCGACTTTCACCCGTCCGAACCGATTCTCGCGTCCGCGTCGGCGGATTTCACCGTCAAGATCTGGATCCCGCGGTCGTCGCGCTTGGCCAAGCCTTCGTAATTTGAAACAAACGTGTCTTTGCTCTGTCCACGTGTTGTCATTTTTCAAGGGCTTGTTCAAGTGTCTCGGGTTGCACGGTTGAAGTTTGGCTTGAAATCGGACTTGAAATGGCCGCACTTAGTGGGATATTTCACACCTTCGGATGATGAAAAAGAGTGCACTCCATCATCCCTCCAATGTGGCGACGCGCAACGGTAGCAAGCCGCGCCGCGGCCGCCAGCCTTCGTCAGCCTGTGGCAGCCCACGCCCGTATGTTCAGTGGACACTCCCCTGCGTCGTGGGACTCATGGAGAGAGACCATCAAGTCGACTGGTGAATCGGAGTTTCTAAAGAATTTCAACTTGCCACGGGACCGCGCGTCACTCGCACATCTCATGCGGACGGTGGCGACGACGAAGGAGCGCAATGGAGGTCGCGTGCACTTGGACTCGGGCGTTGATTTATGTTTGTAGATTTTGTGCCACGCGTTATCATCAAGAGCCTCTGCTCGGCGTACAAAACCCAGGACTTCGACTCGAAGAAACTCTTCCTCCTCACCCTTGCGCGCGACTTGCATTTGGATATCCCATCGGTACGAAGCACACCATGAGTACATGTGCCTACATGCATGCGTCTACTTAGCTCCAGGGAAACCTCGCCTCGTGTGCGCAGAACCTTGCTGTGGTGCAATCAGCGGAAGGGGTGGATTGGCAACACGACCAAGTCGAAAAGTACCTCCGCTCGATCCGCGCCCTCCGCGAGAGTTTGGTGCCGCTTCATGAGCTTCTCTTCCGGCAGATTCTCTCTCAGATGGATGGCGGCATGCTCTTCCTCGTGCATCTGCGGGCCGACGTCCGCGCCGTCCTCAACAAAATGTCGCCGACGGACGAACGCAACGACAATGTCGCGTTGCGTGATTTGGACCATCATCTCCAGGTCCATTGTGTCCCTGCCCAGTATCTCCCAACGACGACGACGTAGACCTTCCTCGCGGGCTGGTTCAGCGTCGGGTTCCTACACTTGGAGCGCGTCACGTATGAGCACTCGCCCGGCGCGCTCCTCGAAAAGATCATTCGATACGAGGCCGTGCACCCCGTGGGTACGATTATCGAGCTGAAGCGTCGCCTCGGACACGCCCGCCGCTGCTTTGCGTTCTTCCACCCGAGGTAAAGGTTCTCCATGCGTTGACCTCTCATGTGCGACATCCAGCGTCCCAGATGAGCCACTCGTCTTTGTCCATGTCGCGCTCGTCAAGGAACTCGCAGCGAGCATGACGTACATCAAGGAAGCGACGGAGCACCTCGAAGACGAACACGATGCCCGCGCCGCTATCTTTTATTCCATCTCGTCCACCCAACCCGGACTCCAAGGCGTCGACCTCGGCAACTACCTCATCAAGCAAGTGGCCAAACGACTCCAACATGAAATGCCCAACATTTCGATCTACTCGACTCTAAGTCCCATTCCAGGCTTCATCAAATGGCTCCATCAAACGGTATGCGCGCACCATTCACTCACTTGCCTTCATGATGGCGCCGCAGGGATACACGCGGTTGACGATCGATGAGATCAAGGCCTTGAGTGATATGTTTGAGAAACCAGTGCCTGTGAATGAGGTACCCCCGCCCTCTCGTTGCAATATTCACCCATGCCATCATGTAGTTGCTCGCGAAAGCCTTGGCTATTCCCGAGTGGCACACAACCGACGACATTGTCGACGTCGTCAAGCCAATCCTCATGCGTCTGGGCGCCCACTACATTTACGTGGAAAAGAAACGCGGGAAGGCATTCTGTTCCGTCGCCAACTTCCACGTGCGCAACGGTGCCATCTTCGAGCGGCTCAACTGGCTCGGCGACGTCTCCGCCAAGGGCCTCAAGAACAGCGCGGGACTCATGGTCAATTACAAGTACGAGCTCAGCCACGTGGAAGCGAACAACGAGAACTACCTCCTCCACAACACGATCCCCGTCGGCGCCCAGCCCCGCGCTTTGCTCGGCATTTGATCGAAAGATCCAATTTTGATCGATTTGGTGCGGGAGGTGGGGAGACATCCATAATAACCCGATTTCCTATATCTGAGTAAAATCGCCCCTCCCATCCACCTCGTCTGTCGCCCATAATTAATCGCGCACCATCATGGTCGAGCTCGCGTCAACGTCGTCCATCTTCCTGCTATTCTGCGTCATCAATGTTCTGAACTACGTGGATCGAGGGATCATCCCCGGTGCGCCGACGCAGTTTCAGTACTTTATCAAGGACACGCTCCACGTGACGATGGAGGAGGAAGGCGTTTACCTCGGCCTCCTCGCGTCCTCGTTCATCACGAGCTACGCCGTCTTCATCGTGCTCTTTGGCTACCTCTCCATCACAATGCGTCCTTTTCGCTTGATCGGCGTCGGCTTGCTCGTCTGGTGCGTCGCGCTCTGTCTCTGCGGCATCGCCCAGGCCACCAAGAGTTTCTACTTGCTCCTGTTTGGCCGCATTCTCAGCGGTATTGGCGAATCGTCGTTCCAGTGCATCTCCCCCGCCTTCATCGACGACCATGCGCCTTCGGCCACGCGGACCCTTTGGATGGGCATCTTCTTCACTGGCACGTCCGTCGGCACGGCCATGGGGTATGGTTACGGCGCGTTCTTTGCCCATTCGTCACTCGGGTGGGCGGCGTCGTTCTACTTGGAAGCACTTCTCATGTTTCCTTTGGCGCTCCTCTGCCTCTTTTCGATCCCGACGAAATACGACACGCCCGGGGTTGTCCACGACGACAACGACCGCCACGTCGACACCGAGTCGGACCTGCTCCTTGAGAAGAAGGTCGACCTCCATCATCCTGCCTCGTCTTCCTCGTCGTCTTCCCTCCTCGACGACACAGTCCAAGTCGTGTGCCATCCTATCTTTCTCCTCACGGTGCTCGGGTCGGCCGCGTTTACCTTTACGATCTCGGGCCTCGGCGTCTTTGGCCCGCTTTTCCTCCTCGGCCTTGGCCTCTTCCAATCCGAGACGGAAGCGTCCATGATGTTTGGTTCGCTCGTCGTACTCAGCGCCATGATCGGCACCCCCCTCGGCGGCTTCCTCCTCGATCGCTACTCGGCCGACGTCTCGCCGCCGCGCCGCCAGGTCCTCGCGCTCTCCATCATGACTGTCCTCATGGCGTTTGGCGTGACCTTTTGCCTCCTTGCGTGGGTGGCGCTTCCGTCCAAGCCGCTCTTCCTCGGACTCATCACAATCTCCCTCGTCTTCCTCTTTGCGACGCCGTCGTGCACGGCCGTCGCGGTCCTCCTCTGCGTCCCGCTCTCGCGCCGCAACTTTGCCGTCGGCATCTCGACGCTCCTCGTCCATGTTCTCGGCGATGTGCCGTCGCCCATCCTCCTCGGCATGCTCAAGGACGTCTACGCGCCCCACTGCGGCAGCGTCGAGATCGACGGCGAGATCCTCCTCAACCCCGACTGCGCCCACGACCAAGCCGGTCTCAAACTCACGTTTCTCTTCCCCATGCTCTGGCTCTTTTGGACGCTCCTCGCATGGACCGCCGCCATCGTCTTGGCGCGTTGCCGCCTCCGTCGAAGCGAATAAATACGATGGGTTAATTTAGACTGTTTTCCTCGGACACTGGACAAGGATGATGTCGAGCCCACTGTCGATGGATGAGACGACTCGCTCACAAGCTCGGTGGGTTGTCAGCTTCAACATTCTTCTGCACGGAGCTGACCACCGCTGCATTGAACGTAAGCCCAGTTGAACTTTGCCTGGTCATATTTGGTGCACTCACTGTGAAGGACAACCTGTCAAGGTGTCCTTGCTGTCTTCCACGCCAACTGATGCCCTCAAGCTCGACCTGGGTGAAGAACCCCTTGATCCACGAAACCGATTGTTGCCACGCTTTTGGCGCGAAAAAACGTATTTTTTATTCAACAATTGTTTGTTTTTTTCAATTTTCGATTCCAATTGTGTGCACGGGAGACGGATGCAGCTCTTGATTGGCGCCGAGACGAAGACGACGTGTCGGGTGTCGTCTGTGCTCAATCGCGACCGGAAGCAATATGGTGCGCAGGTAGACTGTTCTTCCCATGTGGCCCAAGTCCCCATGCTCATGCATGCGTGTAGCACATGTTTGACGGAAGCGAAGTGACGTGCTGGAATTCCGACCAAGGCAGCCCGCAGCAAGTCTGGCTCACGTTCCACCGCGCAGTCAACCTCCGGCAGTTGCAAGTCATGTTTCAAGGCGGGTTCGTCGGCGAAGATGTGGCGCTCTGGGTCACCACGGCCGCCGAGCCCACGTTCCATGTCCTCCCGCCCGCCGAGCCCATTCACTTTGGCGACAGCAACGCGCTCCAGTTCGTCGATGTCTCGTGCGACGGCGCGACCCAATTGCGCCTTCACTTTGGACGGAGCACGGACTTTTACGGCCGCGTCACGATCTACCAACTGCACGTGTATGGAGACGAGTGGGAATAATTTATTGGACGCCATCGAGGTACTTTGGGTTGGAAAAGCTGTTGGGGGGCTGCTCGGCCTTGACGTTGCCCCACAAGTCTTCTTCGTGCATGCAGCTGTTGTGGGACGCCTCGATCTCCGACTGCGTGAGCGCCATCTTGGAGATGCTGAGGCGCTCGGGAATGTCCAACTGCAACGTCGTGGGCGCTACAACATTCTTGGTCGATGGGTCATCCTGTCCCTCCTTCATGGCAACGTAGTCTTCTTCCGACTCGTCGGAGGCCTTGGAGTGATCCTGTCGTCGCCGGCGCATGAGCAAGCAGCCAGAGCCGACGACGACCGCGGCCGCCAAGGCACCACCGACGGCGTAATAGACCGTGTTCGACGACGACGACGGAGGAATAGCCGTCGTGGGGGATGGCGTACTGCTTGTTGTGGGTGGGGCAGGCGTGGTAGTCGGAGGAAGTGGGTCGGTCGGTGTCGGGATCGATGTGGTCGTTGTGTTTGGCCGCGGTTTCTTGGTCGTGTTCACTGGTTTGTCTGTTGTGGGGGCGAAGGTCGGCGGAGGCAACGTATATGGCGGACAAAGGGTATAGTCTGGTGGGCATAGCCCACTCCGCAGAGTATCAGCACAGTAGACGCTGAAAATGGAATCGGAGTTCATCTGCAAGCAAGAACCGCAGGTCCTCCCTCGCACACAGCCGCCGCCCGTGGGAGTCACGCAGCTCGGCTGGGCGCATATTTCGGGGGTCTGGCAATCAACGCCTGAAGGATCACGCGCGTGTAAGTCATGGTGTATGCCGATGGAATCACGTACCCGCAAGAATCAGCGCCAAGGCGACGGCGGCGTTCGCGGAAGCCCGCATCAAGTTGCGATATGAAAATAAAATAGCCAGATCAAGCTGGCCTGTGATGGATCAGACGAATTATTTTTCAAATTGTAGTCGTTTACCTTGTCGTTTGTATGCCATTAAATTGAAGGAGTGAAATGGGTTTCGACAATGTCGATGTTCAACCTGATTTCCCCGCGTCAACAAGGTCAACCAGCCAACGCCCACACCGCATGAGAAGCACTAAGCATTCCGTATTCGATGGGGTTCATGCAACCGTGTTTCCTTTGATGGATCCATCTCTCTTCCGCATGGACGTTTTGCCCTTGCGGAGAATCGATCTCACGATCGCAATGTCGTCGGACAGCAGAAACCGCACACGGACTTAATTGAACGTTACTAATATACGCACTTTACAGAACGCACATAAGGACGTCCGATTTGAAAAAATGGCGCACTTTCCGAGCAAGATCGATCAATGAAGAAGGTTCGTCGATGCTGTAGGTCAACTAACATCTATACGTAGGTACTCTTGATGGGGATATGTGGACGTCCATGCGCTCCAATATCTTCCCGACATGCTGTTCCAAGGACAACCACGGCGATCAGCCCAAACGACTCTCGAGCATCGATCTTCGGAACTACCGTGTATTCTATGTCGTTTTAGGTGGGTGATATTCCACAACCAAACGACGTTTGGGTTGCTCCATTCATTATTCGTTTTAGGTATTCAAAATCCAAGTCATTTGGTTCAAGGCAAACAAATTCAAAAACATCAGGTTTCATTAATTATTTAAGCTTAGAGGTAATCAATATATACAGATAAGTATATTTAAACAATTCCATAATAACATCAAGATATTTTAATTCGAAAGTTCTATTCATCGCTATCATCGTCGTTTGCAATGTCGTGGCAGGGATCAATGGTGTCGTCAATGGCGAGATTTGCCACGAGCTCGCACAAAATGTCTTCAGGAACCAC
>VJMH01005135.1:0-71595 GCA_009835185.1 Aphanomyces stellatus | reverse complement strand
CACACAGCAGGCACCATGTACACGGGAAGAAGAGACGACACCATATCCTGTAGTTCTTCCGAGCTGACGGTGGCAGGGGTGAAGTATCCAATGAGGTGGGTTTTGTCTTTGACAATCGCCGCTGCAGTCACGACTTGGGGGTGCTGCATCATCGCCCCTGCGACTTCGTCCAGCTCGATGCGGTATCCCTTCAACTTGACTTGGTTGTCCTTTCGACCGAGTAGTTTGTAGTCTTGACTAGGCGTGATGATACCATAGTCTCCAGATTGGTACATATTTCCACCATTTGGGGAATATGGGTCTGGAAGGAATACCTTTTGTGATTCAGTATTTGATGTTACGTATCCCGGGGATACTCCAATTCCACCGATATATAACTCACCTACGACTCCGATTGGGACGTATCGTAGTTTAGAGTCTAACACGTAGCAGTTGACATTTGGAATGGGTCGGCCAACGTGTACGCTCTTCTCAACGTGTTGTTGCGCAGAATGACTCATGATAGAACACTCCGAGGGACCGCAACAGTTTGTCAAGTGAACTACTGGGGCCCATAGGTCTTTCAAAGACATTGGTAAATGTTCACCACCGACTGTAACAAACTTCAAATTTGGGTACTTTGAAGGCTCCCCCAACAGCCCCAGTCCAGTTGGTGTACAAATCAAAACGTCAACAGTTGCAATTGTCTGGAAGGCGTCTTCGCCGCGCAATACGAGCGTACATCCATTGGACAATGCACCCCAAATTTCCCATTGACACATGTCGAAACCAATGGCTAAAAATTGGAGCACTCGTGTACCAGTTTCCATGCCTATTTCTTTCGTCCTGGAGGCAATTACATTCACAGCACCTTTGTGAAGTATCACAACACCCTTCGGTTGCCCCGTCGAGCCGGACGTAAACAACAATATGGCTTCGGAATTTCGCGTTGCAAGAGAGAGTGCTGGCTCATGCTTCAGACCAACATCCAGCTGCAAACTTGCAATACAAACTAATTCCACAAAAAGATCGCTACACATATTTGCCAATGCGCATTTATGTGTCGCCGTTGTCAATACCATTTTGGCACCTGAGCTCTGTAGTACTTGGCTTAAGCGAGTTTCTGGGAACTTAGCATCAAGTGGTATAGCTGTCGCACCAACTTTTAGAACTGCCAATAAACCCAGAGGGAACTCCAAACAACGATCCATGATAACAGCCACTCGACAACCGACACCAACACCCAGTCGAGTCAGTCTAGCAGCCAGAGTATTGGCCAGGTCGTTCAGCTCTCCATATGATATTCCCACACCCTCAAATTCAATCGCGGGTGCCTCAGGATGACACTTGGCTCGCTCTTCAAACGCATGCTGCAGCAACTCATAAGGCAATGGCGATTGGGGGCCAAACGACGCAGCCTCGATGAATCGGGTCTGTGCTGGACTCAAATCCATCAAAGTTGTCAAGTCACACTCACGTCCAGCCATGTCGCACAATCGAGTCAACGTGTGGTCAAATTCTACCAGCATCCACTTGGCTTGGCTGCGAGTAAGAACATTGGGTTTGAACAATCCCTGAGCTCGAAGTCCCATTTCAGTTGGGAAAAGCACGAGCTCAAAAGTGTACTCGTTGGAAAATGGCGACTCCTTTTGGTAATAACTCTGTAAACCACGCACTAGTCGCATTTCTGGCACATCGGGCAATTGTTGGTACACAAACAGTGTATCAAAAAGCTCGCCCTCCACGCCACACCAACGCATGATGTCCACAAGCCCAGCGTACGAGTGAGCCAACATGGCACCACGGTCAGCTCCAACATTGTCAAAAAAATTCTGCAGCGGAGAGGCGTCGTCAAATTTCACACGATACGGAACTGTGTTGATCAGGGGGCCGAAAATGCTAATTGTCAGGACGTGAGATGCAATCTAACGTCACATAACTTACCTTTCTGCATCTTTGACTGGAATATCTCGATTCGCCACAACTTGACCAAACACGACATCGTTCTGGCGAGTGTACTTGCGAAGAGTGAACGCCCACGCCATTTTACTGAATTCTGCAGGCGAGACACCAACGCGTTGCGCGGCGGCTTTGATATCGGTGATGGATGCGTGCGTGTGGATTGTCACATCTTTACTTCCATCTGACAAAGTCTCGTCGGGATGCCCGGTCGAGCCAATTGGACAAGGCACATATCCAATCAGATACGACCGCCAAAATCCCTCTGATACATTTAAATCTTGGGCTTTGACGTAATCCACAACTCTGCAAAAGCTGGGTCGTGTTGCCAACGGGTGGCCTTGGAGCGCCTCCGCAAGATCGTTCATCATGCTCGACAAAGTCCAACCATCAAACAAGGCATGGTGAATTGTAAACACGGCATATCGCGCGTCATGGCACTGAACGACCGTCAGTCGAACAAAATGCGTGTCTCCGATTTCAAACCCACGCTGTTGGTCCATTTCCAAAAAGGTGTCGATACTTGATGCCTCCGTCTTCGTCATGGGCAACTCAACTGTGTCCCGTCGAATGATTTGGAAGATTCCCATCGGCGACGTCACAAATGTCGTTCGCAATATATCATGCTTGTCCACAAGAGAACGAAAAGCTGTCGCCAAAACATCCGTGTCAAACGTGGCGTCCATGACCAGTGGCAATTGCATAATGTACGCATTTCGGCTCTTCGTCGTCGCATACACCATGCCCGCTTGCAACGGCGTGACAGGATACACAATGCAATCGGATGACTTGGGTCGATTGTTTTTCGATAACCAATTCTGGAGGATTTCCTCTGAGATTGAACCTGCGATGGTGATCAATGGCCAATCGAGCGGCCTTGTTGGTTCTCCGATACTTTGAGCAGCGCGCCACAACACAGGCTCTTCATACAGGTGACTTGCAGATAGAGAAATTCCTCTCTTTTCGCATTCCGCGACTACTTGCATTATGGACAAGGAGTCGCCACCGAGACAGAAGATGGAGGATTCTCGGCAAACGTCATTCGCATTCAAATTCAAAACATCGACCCACACTTGTGCCAACTGCAATTCTTCTTGCGTTTCAAAGATTGCTGGGTCGAGTGTGGCACCAACGTTGGGGCTGGACGTATTATCCTCCGTTTTGTTTGTATCTCGATACATATACTGAGTAGCAAGAGTCCCAGCTTCATATTTCAATTTCGTGGCCTTGCGTTGAATTTTTCCGCTCGTGGTTTTGGGAATACTCCGAGGCTTGAGCAATACAATCGCATCGCAAGGTAGACGATGGTATGAATACACAACAGAGGCAACATCAGATGCAATTGTCTTCAACGTTGCCAAATCTTCTTTCAGGTCTACTTGAAGCTCCAAAACAACCACCACGGATTCCCCATCTTCATTGGATTTTTCAACAGAAAATGCAGCGACACATCCCGGACGCACTTGTTTATGCGCAAGCTCAACCTAATGGAATATGAACACTCTCGGGTGCAAATATATTCCTACCGAAAGTTCGATATCTTGGGGGTAGATATTACGGCCTCGAACAATAATCAAATCCTTCAAGCGCCCAGTAATAAACAATTCACTGCCGCTGAAGAAACCCATATCTCCTGAGCGAAGCCAAACGCCGTCTCGAGACCTAATTGCATGAATTAAAGGACAAGGTGGTGGTCATATACATACTGAACTGTCGCGCCAAATATTTCTTTGGTCAACTCGTCGCGGTTCCAGTACCCCTTGGCAACACTTGGGCTTTGGATCCATAATTCACCGATTTGATGTTCACCCAATTCCATGCCAGTATTAGGTTCCACTACAATGACTTTGAACGTGGGGGCCAGAGTACCACAGCCAACAATCGTCGTCGTGTCATCGATCAGACTTTCGCGTGGAGCCAATTCGACTCGATTGTTTTCCACGCTTCGTTTTTGAACCGTCAACACCGTGGGTTCAAATAGCGTGGATGTTGTAATATTTCCCGAGATAGTCTAGACACAATTAGTTCCAAGACTTGTCGAAAGCCTGTACCAGTGTCGTTTCGGCCATGCCGTAGCCACAGCCAAATGTCTTGGCGTCAAATCCCGCAGGTGCGAACGTTCGTTTGAAGTCATTGAGGGTCTCGGCTCGGATAGGCTCGGCGGCAATCAAACAGAGTGTCAATGTACTCAACTTCAATGTAGCCACCATTTCAGGTGTCGTCTTGCGTGCTGCCAGCGCATAGGCAAAATTGGGCGCGCAGATCAGCGTGCCTTTAAAAGCAGTCACGGTGCGGAGCCACAACGTCGGGTCCTTAATAAACGAGAGAGGATCCATGGAGATACAATGGGCGCCTATCAGTGCAGGTGAACGACTGAATAAAATACGACCAAGACATACCAACGGCGCAGGGCGTGAGGGTGAAGACCACCAATCCCATGTCGTGGTAAGGCGGAAGCCACGAAACCATCGTGTCGGCTGGGTTGACGAGCAAGACCCACGTGAGCAATTGCGCTTGGATGTTTCCGTGGGAGATCATCACAGCCTTGGGGTCCGACGTCGACCCAGACGAATATTGGAAAAACGCAATGTCGTCCATCGAGCTTACAACATTTTCATACATCTCGGCGCAAGCGTCGTCCAAGGCATCGGTCGCAAGCCACACAATATTGGACGGCCATTTCTCAATCGATTTGGCCACGACCGATGTATAGTATGCGTGCGTGGTCAAGATAGTTTTGGCGCCAGAGTCAGTGACCATGCGATGGAACCGCGGCAAGTCCTTGGCCAGCATCGCGGGATGGGGTGGGTAGATGGGTGTGGCGACAATGTTGGCGTACAAACAGCCCCAAAAAGCCGTCGTGAAGGTCAAGCCTGGTGGATAGCAGAGCACCGCTCGGTCGCCCTGCTCGACGTCTACAACACCATCGTCAGCAACCACAAAAATTAAACTCGATGGTCCTACCAGGAGTCGCTTGCAACGTCGCGGCGATCGTGCGTGCGGCGCAGTTGACTTGCGCCGTCGTGAGCGTCGTCGTGACGTGGCCCTTATCGTCCAAGAACGTGTACAAGACACGGTCCGGGGTCGCGCGGGCGCGGCGCTTGAGTGTTTCCGCGAGCGGCTGGTTCACGTCAAAGCCCGCGGCGGCCGCGGCCTGCATTTCCTTGGGGAACGTCATGAGGAGGTACTCGTCGTTCATTGTTCGTGTCGTCGGAGGGTGTTTTGCAACTGAGGAATCAGCGGCCAGCCAACCGACTGCATGTTGTTCGGAATCGAAGAAACGACTGCGGCGTGAGAACATCTTTCAATGCTTGGTCGCAGGCCCCTCTCCCTGTGCATTGGGTCTTGACGACAACATCCCTTCGGCAAGTCCCGTCCCTTGCTTGCACTGTCACACCATGCCCTTTGTTTTGTTCCATCATGCTGCCCCCATGTCGTGGCGGCACGGCGCAAATCTCTGTCGATCTCGTCCTCTCAATACAACTATTTTGACCATACTAACATTTGATGCAGACCGATTTGGGTCAAAATAACTATAAAGTAGACCAATTGAATATAAAACACCAATCAGAAGTGAGGGCTCCCGAGTAGGCCTTGTTGATTGGCTGATTTTGCATCTCGATTTTCCATGTGTATCAAACACCATTCTGTGCATTTCAGTGTTTAAAACAAGGAAATGTGCAAACGTTCAAAAATCCGAAACTTGGATTTCATGGCGAGTCGCGTGTTAGTGCTTGGCGGCGCGGCGGCTGCGAAGCAAGACGTCGCGGAAGCAGTTCTGAAGAAAATGAATGTAGATACGACGATTGCGTGGAACAAAGTCGAAGGAAACGACGAGGATGTGTCGTACCTCGCGCACAGCATGACAATCTCCACCAAGTACTATACCGCCCCCGTTGAATTGCACGTCCACACTTGCGTCGGCGACGACTGGGCCTCGTACGAAGCGTGCTTGTGCGTCTGGGACGCGGCCGACAAATCCTCGTGGAGTCATGTCCAAGACGCGGTGGAACGCATGCAAGACCATTCATTTGACGCGTTCTTGTCCATCGCGGTATCGTCGAACGGCGCCGCCGAGGGAGAGAGCACGTCGTTGCAGCATGCGCTCGACTGGTGCATCGACCACGGCGTCGAACATGTTCCCTTCAACCTGACGAAGAGCAGCGACAGCCTCACGAACGACGAAACAAGCGGCATCGACCGCGTCGTGGAAGCGCTGCAATGCACGATGTGGAAGTCCATGGAAATGAAGGATGGCCGCGCGGCGCCGCCCGTTGTCAATCATGCAACGACGGTAGACGAGTCACGCGATGAAGGCAACCCGGCGGTGGATCTTCCCACGACGGCGGGCGTCCCATCGCCGCCATCGGCCCCCGACACGGTCGACGACTTTGAGGCGCTGTTGCAACAAGTGCACGCGATCCGCTCTCAAGTGACCAATCCGAGCAACGTCTCGGACGACGAACGAAGGGAACGCGCCGCCGAGATGGCCATGAAGCTGTGGAGTTTGCTAGGCGACGACGACGCGAGCGATTCCGATTAACGGCATCAGATTGAACAAGATGTGTTGGACTCAAATCCCGGTCACATTGGGTTGTGCATGCCGCGCCGACGAGTGAAAGATATCACCGTGGCATTGGATTGATATGAGGTGGCTGAAGCGACGTTTGGATCGAACCATTGGGTTCCAAATCGTTCAAGGTGCATTTATTTAAATTGGCATTGTCATCGTCCGTCGACCATGAGATGGCTCTCCAACTTTTGGGATTGGAGGTTGATCAGCATGGTCGTCCCAGAATGGAGGCATCAGATTTTTGCAGGTGTTGATAGATTGTCACTCGGGGGACCGCTGTGGACACGTGGACAGAGGGAACATCCTTGGCAGCATTGATTGCACACGGGGCCGATTTGGCTCTGGGGTATGAGAATCAAATCGGCCGTCACGGCGGTCGACTTCATGTCGAGGACGTCGCGGAGGGACCGTGTCTCTTGGTCCGTCTGGTCGCACGATGACGAGATCGAGCGAGTCAAGGGACGTACGGGAATGATTGTTGGGACAATGTCGTCTTCGTGTGCATAATACCCCAGCCAGTACGTTTGCAACGTGTGGAGCGGCCACTGATGGGGGTTCCGCGCCGCTGTCATTTGAAACAAGGCTTCCTGGAACATGAGGTTTCGCCTACAGAGAGGATGGATGAGAGGAGACGACAACGCAACCCACCGAATGAGTCCGTATTCATCCTTGAGCTCGATCCGCGGCCGCACCGACTCGAACGTGAGGTCGTCGTCGTCGTCGTCGAGCACCACCATCCCAATGGCCGAGCTAAGCCCCCCCTGGTGATGATGACTCAGGGCAAACCTCTCGTCAAGGGACACGTACGGGCGCGCTGCCAACCATGTACGAGTGCTCGGCAGTCGGGTCAATCGAGAACGTAAACACACGGACCTTGATGCGAACCATTCTGGATCCAAAAGTCAAAAGTGTGCGAAGGGATGTTTTTATCCGGATACCTGCTCCGTATCCGGTTCATATAATCCGGATGTTATCCGGATAGATAGTCGGAGTAAACGCGACGATTACCAGCGCCTAGCAATGGGGTTGGAATTCATAATCCATTGCATACCATCCTCGTCGAGCATCATGCCGTCTGTGGTCCCGCCCGATCAGACGCTCGCCGAAGCCTTTGTCAAAGTCACGGGCGCCGAATGGTTCTACATGCTTTCGCCCTTGGTTGTCTTGGTTGGTGCATACATGCTCTTCTTGGTGCGCCTCAACGCCACGCGCGCGGCAAGCTGGACCGTGTTTTGGTTTGTCCTCTCGGGCTTCATCCACAGTTACTTGGAGTTTTCGTTCACGTTCCTCCGCGACAACCGCTACTTTAGCGGTGCGATGGACTTGTACTCGGCGTCCGACTACCGCTACGGCTTCCCCATGGAAGAGGGCACGGCTGCAATGGAAACCATCACGTACGTCAACGCCGCCCACCACTGCATTCATCTGGTGTGTGTCTAGGGCCCTCTTGGACGGTCCCATGTGCTTGTTGGCGGCGTATGCGTTCGTGATGCAAAAGCCCTACTACCATCCCTTGACGCTCGTGGTATGGGGTTTCTCCACCGTCTCCTCTCATCTTGTCGTCGTAGGTGAGCGTCATGCAAATGTACGGCCTCACGTGGTTTTGCTTGCATCCGTTCTTCTCGGACCAGTCGCACATGAGCGCCGACCCAGGTCTCTTTTGGGTCATCTGCGTCGGCATGAACGCGCCATGGGGCATCTTCCCGACCATTTTGGCCACGAAATCGTTCCGCGCAATCGTCGCGCGCTTTGCCAACCCCAAAGCCAAAGCAGCCTAAGTGACAAAAAAAGCCAACGATCCAATCTAGACGACTTTTGTGTTTACTGTCTTGACCACATGTGTCTTGGCCCTGCATGACGCGATCTCGTCGTCGTCGATGGATTCGTAGCTGCTACTTCTGCAGCAAGCCCGTTGCGTTGACTGTTTGCTTTCTTTCAGGGAAACGGCACCCCCGTCTTTCGAGGCAATGCCCTGCGCCATGTTGTCTTGTGATGCTCTACAAAGGAGGACGCTACATTCATCCGCCTTGTCATCCCCATGCCGAGCCCACTTGTTGGAAGCTCCTCCCATGTAAAAATGCCCCCTTCCTTGGAGACGACGTCCTCTCGACCTCCTCGACAACCCACGAATCGAACAGATTCAAATCGATCTATGATCCAAGAACTCGATTAAAAGTCGTCGTCGAGGACAAATGTATGCGCCGGCGCGGCCACGGGCGGGGGTGTCGGCGGTTGGGTTGGTGCCACGGCTTGGACCTGGTCCATATGTATATGTCATTCAGTGTGTCTCGAGATGACGTCAACATACCGAGGGAGGCTGGCGTGCCGCAAGTGCTTCGTCGACTGTCGCGTAGCTGAAAAACTTGCCATTGCAGACCACGTGGCGCGACTATCTCGTTGTGATCAACGATACGATCAAGAGACAGAAATCCTTCCACCGTGTCGAGGAGCACATGATGCGGCATCTGCTTCATCGCCATGAAGCGCTTGAGCGCTTCCTTGACGGGGAGCGTCACATACAGATGCACAATATCGCCATGGGGAAGCCAGTGGTTCGTTTGAACGAGACCCCACCCCGTCTGCGCGTTGTCCGTGTTGATCAAGACGTATTGGATCTTGGCGTTGACCGACGACGTGCGGTAATGGTGGAGCAGTGTCGCGATTGCCGCGGGGCACCGCACGCATGTCGTCGACCAAAAGTCTACATGCAGGATGATGATAGGAGGACGACGAAGACGACGACGCACCGAGGACCGTCAAGGCATCGCCGTCGAGGCAATCAAAGAGATGTATCGTTTCCATCGTCGGCAAATGCACGACTTGGACGTTTGGGTAAAGCAGGCCGTCGCACGCGTCGTGGGTCGTGTGTACGAGAGGCGGCGCCGGCGGCGGCGGCAACACGGACGTCCCCGAGACATCGAGCGTCGAGAATGTGTTGCTTTGGGCCACAATGTGTCGTTTCTACGTGGAGGATCAAGACGATGAGAATGGAGTCATGCAACCTTGTCGCAGAGGACAAAAGACGCCGTCGTCGGCGGCGGCGGCAACGACAACGCTTGGACGAGTTTCTCCACCGACGCACTAGCGGCCATGAGAGATCGAGGAACGAGAGAGAGACATACGCTGGGAGATGGTAGTGGTGCATGGTCTGCTGGGGGAAAAACAATTTGTCGAGGACGATCGAGTCGAGGGCTTCCTGCGGCGACGCGCCTGTGTGCAGGACGAGGATTTGCGTGGACGAGTCGCGTCGGTCGAGAAGTTGGAGCGCATGCTGCTGAACTTCAAGCACGGACACCTTGGTCGCGGCGGACCAGATCGCTGGAGGGGCACGTGAGGAATTCGAACAAGTCGGCCATGCCTACCGAGAATCGCGTTCGGCGTCGTCCACATTGCATCCTGGAGCGAAATTCGTTTCTGCGTGAAGACGTCGATGAGATCGACGTTGGGCACTTCGTCGCGCGGGAGGCTGCCTTGACGTCCGAGAGTCGCATGGACCTTGGAACCTTCGACGTGGAGGGAGACGTCGGCGGCCGGCGGCAAGCCCAGTTCAATCTTGACGGCCGAGAGCAAGCTCGCGAGGAAGACATCTTCATGCGGGGAAGAGGAAGAAGACGTGAAGGTGAGCGTCGCAATGGACGATGCGTCGTCAAACGAATCAAACTCGACGTCCATGATGATGTGGGGCGGCGGTGGCGGATGTTTTGGCGCGCGGTTCCGTTGTGGCGCTCGGATTGGGCGGCGCGGTTTAGATCCACGTCGGTGATTGGTCGACTCCTTTTTCCTCCAGAAGTATAATATTCAGTTTGACAGGTTTGTCCCCACCACCGAACACTGGCATTGTCTGCTGATGTGCCACATGCACGCTGGCAGTTTTTATGCGGGTTACACGTCAGTCCCTGTCATCGATCCGTTGTACAAAGCAAGAGCATGCGCGTCGTCTTCTTGCCATATCAGTCATGCGAATGCATTGAAACCCCTTGTGGCGTGATTCCTCCACGTCCAGAACGCTGGAGGGTGCCAGTTGGCGTTGACAGACTCCAAACCTCCCTCCGTTTGCTCTAGTGCCTGACGGGACCATTCCTGGACCAATTTTCGGTCATACATCATGAGGGTTGCACCTACGTTCAACGAGATAGAGGACGGGATCACAAGGACTGCCACCACGAAGGGTCCATGAATATCCCTCCCTCCCTGCACAGCGCACAAGATTTGCTGCTGCATGATGTTGTTCCAGGGGGGTTTATTCGGATCAAAAGTGGCCGGATATGTGTTTTTAGAGGTTTTTCCGGGAAGCGAATTTGGGGCCATTCAGTCAGTTTTCGCCAAGTGACGTCAAAGGATCATGTTTGCCCGACGAGTGCTGAATGTTGCCGCCGGCCGCGCCGCGTCCCGCTCCATGGCCACGAAGGCGTCGTCTGTCAACGGCAAGGGCCCCTTCGAACCCATCTACCAGGCCATCATGCGCAACAACGTCACGTACATCACGACCATCGTGATCGGCTGCGTCGCCTTTGAAAGCATCTACGGCGGCGTCACCAACGGCGTCTGGGACAGCCTCAACTACGGCCGCCTGTACCACCACGTCGACTGGTCCCAATTCAAGTCGGACGACGACGAAGAAGAAGAAGAATAAGTGCCGACGAAATATATGCCGCCGCCGCCGCCGTCGCGCGACGCCTCGTCGTGTGGTGCTGGCGGCTGTCCTAGAGTCCCTCCTGGCAGATATAATCGTCAACACGAAGGATGCTGTGTGTTTCTGGGCGTCCGTCGCGTTGATGCACCCACGGCAACGATCTGTGGCCATCGCGTGTCCGTTACGAACACCGACGCGGCCATTTTGTGGTGCCGCTTCAGTCAACTGAAGGCACCAAGATCGAAGGCGTCAACGTCGCGGCCAACTCGATTGCTTTAGGTGTTCTTGCTGCCTCTCCCGCACGACACAAAACGCTTTCGCTGCCTGTTCGTGTCTATGTGTCGGATTGAACTGGACTCGAAGGGAACGAGGAGGAGTATTCGACGGCAGTGTCGTTTGGGATGTTGTTCGAGAGAAGTCGAGGAACCATGGAGGAATTGCTTGACGAGGACACCTGTGCAACCTGTTTGGGGACACATACATCTCGTTGTGTGCGTCCTCGATGCTGCGGCCACGAGCGATTCCTGCCGCAACAAGTCAGCCTGACATTTTGCGGCACCAAGCAATGTCAGTAGTAGCTGGCCGGCCGACGGAGAAGGACATGTGCATGTCCACTAAGGTGAGGACTACAAGGACGAAAGTCTCTTTCGCTGGCTTCCTCACGTTCAGCAACAGCTTCCTCCTAGCTGCGACGGTCGTCCCTCGAAGGACACAAGCATCGACGCGAGTTGTCGTCATGGCGCACGGTGTCCATTCATTGCGGGTGGCACCATCACACGACAACCGGTGCCTGTCGTCGGGAGCCTTCACTTGTCGCGCGCAGACTTGCGCTCCCCCAAGGTCGACTCCGCGAGAATTTTCTATTGGTCAAAAAGGCATTTTATCCGGATGCCTCCGAAAGATCGCCAACACTTTTGAAATTCCTTGATCATGCTCGTGCCGACCTTCAAGTCGTGGGGTGATGACCGCGCCCTCCTCGCCCAATGGAGTATCGTCGGCTCCATCTTCCTCCACCAACGCAATGCGCATGCCCCGACCTCGGATGACATCTCGCTCCTGCAGTCCTTGCGCGTCGTCACCGGTCCCTTCCTCCCGTCGACTCTCGATGCCGCCGTCGCGTGGCTCGACAAAGGCGCGCTGCAGGTCGTGCTCGAGACCTCGTACGACGAACTCGTTGCCGGCATCGCGTCCGACGTTCCCTCGTCTCGTGTTTTTCTCTCCCTCTCCCTCACGGACGCGCAGCTGGCCGATCCCGCGGTCGCGGCCGTCTTGCCCACACTCTCCTCGGGTGTATACCTCACCAACGTCGCGACCCCGGCCGCGCTCGTTCGCTTCCGCTCGCTGGTCCCCGAGACGTACCGCATGGCGGTCGTCGACGCACCCCTCGATCTTCTACCGATGTACCACCAGCAGCACGTCGATATTGTCGCGACGCCGCCGTCGGCCCTCGCGCCCGGCCTCGCGTTTGCGCAGTGTTGTAGGAGCGACCGCCCCGATGGACTCTTTGCGACGGTCGTGACCGACACGTCGGGGGTACGTCGCTTCCTTTCGCTTTCTCTGACCATGCGTAGGTAGCCCTCGGCCTCGTCTACTCGAGCATCGAGAGCATCGTCGCGTCGGTCGCCGAATGCCGCGGCATCTTTTACAGTCGATCGAGGTGGGTGCGTCGACACAATTCCCTCTCATGTCGACAGAGGTGGGCTGTGGCGCAAAGGCGACTCGTCGGGCCACACGCAAGAACTCAAGCAACTCGACCTCGACTGCGACAGCGACGCCGTCCGTTGCACGGTCCTCCAACATGCGTCGGCGGCGACAACGCCAGACACTGGCGCGTTTTGCCACTTGCACACGCGGACGTGCTGGGGCCCTGCGACCGGCATCCGCGAACTCCAACTGACTCTGCAGGACCGCCTCGTTTCGGCGCCATCCGGGTCGTACACGAAGCGCCTCTTTGACGACCAGACGCTCCTCCGCCACAAGTTGGTCGAAGAAGCGCAGGAATTGGCCGAGGCGACAGGTGGGTGTCGCATGTGCGAGTCGCGTATGACACTATGGATGACGTAGACCCGACGCATGTCGCCGAAGAAGCCGCCGACGTGCTCTACTTTGCCATGGTGCGCGCCGTCGCCGCCAACGTATCCTTCCAAGACGTCGAAGCCCAACTGACCCTTCGCGCGCGCAAGTTGACGCGGCGACCAGGACATGCCAAGACGTATCGGATCGACGCCGCCGCGGCCATTCTCGCCAAACAAAATTCCTAGATGGAGGCCGGAAGACGACGAGTAGTTATTGGTTGTCGCGGTTCTTAAGGGCTATCAGCTTAACCTTGCGTTTGTACTCCTCCGGGTCGTTCTTGAGGTCCTGGAAGGGTTCGCGCTGCGCCGGGTCCGCCATGTTGGGCGAATCCAACAGATCTTGGACCCCCTTGAGAATTTGCTTGATCGTGACACTCGGCTTCCAGTCTTTGTCTTCATTCAAAATGCTCAAACACACCGTGCCCGACGGGTACACATTGGGATGGTAGAGCGGCGGCACAAACTTGCAGAGCGGCGGCTTACTCGGATAGTCTTCCGAGAAGCTCAACGACATCTTGTAGGTCCCGCCCTCCCAGATCGTTCCAGCTTTACCTGGGATGCCGGCATTCCACAGCATGATGTTCAAGCTACCGTCATCCGAAGCAATGGGTCGTGCCCAGAATCCCGCGGGGTGATCGCGGCGCCAGTTCTTTCGCTCTTGGCGCAGTCTCTGCGCAGCAATCGAGTCGGACATACTGTTTCCGGTGTGTGGGGATAATAGAAATGGGCGCTCAGATGGAGATTTGAATTTTGAACCTCTTTATTATACAATCGAGAAAGATCGAGATCTATATCTTGATCTTTGTATCTAAGTCATTATGCGATCATAAAAATACAGAAATGGTGCACTGTTATAACACAAAGTGGTTTAATTTGGGTCACAAAAGCGTTAAAGAGTATCTTGTCCTTAAACCCAGGGTATTATTTTGCTTGGCACAAATGGTATTATATTCCTCATCGTCAACATTATATTCTAATATATGGCGTCAACATTATAAAATAGAAACGCATTTAGCAACGTCAAATAGAATTTGATTTAATTAATATATCAATATTTTGACCGGTATTTTATGATATTGTTGTTAAACCCAAGATTCGCTTTTCTATGAGTTTTGATTGGCCGACAAATGGAGCGAAGTTCTTCTATGGACGTTTGTATGAGTGGTTCAAATCTGCAGCATTTGGCGCCGTTCTGTATCCGGAAATCCGGATAAGGATCCAATAACACCTCGCCACGTTGCGGACGAGCGATCGCGGCGGTTGACCCCGTCCCAGCGATCGTGGTACGTCTCCATCCCTTCGACGTGACAAGAGGAAGGGATGACGGAAGGCTTGATGCGATATATGAGCATGTGGTAGCCCGCCGTTTGCATTCCGAACGCTTTGCTGTCCGCATTACCTTCAATGCTCCATTCCTCGCACCAAACAACCGCCTCGAACGATTTGCGCTCCTTGACAGCGGCATCAAGGGTGGCATTGTCGAGGCAGCAGCCCCCACGATGGCGGCATCGAAGGCCATGGAACTAGGACTTGTCTTGCTGCTGTTCCCTCTGTAAACGGTCGACCTCAAGGTTTCTACGCCTGGGTCCATTTGACAGTTCTCACAACGCGCAACGCGTCCCATTCCCACGCATGCCGCGCACCGTCGTCCTCTTGTGCATCCTCGCGCTGGCGTCGACCACGCCGTCGCTGTCGTCCGCTACCAACGCCCCAGACGACTCGCCAATCCAAAACTACCTTGACGCACGCGCCAACGACTCGCTGCTCTGTCTCTACACGTTTGACACGCCTGACGTGACGTCGATCGTCCCGGGGTGTCCATTCGGCACGCTGCGCTTTCCGTCCGCCTCGCATGTCGTCCCGCTCGGCGACGACCGCGTGGGCTATCGGTGGTCGCCGACCGACGACGTCTCGACCGTCCACGCCGTCGGGTCGGATGTCGTGTCGGCGCGAACGTTCTACGAATCGTCGCTCAGTCGACGCGGCGTCTCGTTTGAGCTCGTCCTGCGACTCTATGGCGCGAACAGCGCCGTCAACTTGTTTGCGATTGCGTCGCCGTACGACGACTGCGCGCACCCGGGCTTTCGCCTCGAAGTAAGCGCCCGCGGCCTCCTCGTCCTCGTCTTTTACGTGCTCAAGCCCGACAACGGCGTCCTCGTGTGCTTTGAACAGCATTTCTACTCGATGGTCGACGGCGGCAGCAGCACGGCTCCGTGCGTCGTGCCCCGCGGCTCGACGCGCAACGCAACGACGCCACTGGTCCACGTACTCGTGTCCGTCGCGCCGCGCGACCCGACGCCGTACGAATGGACGACCGTCTTTTCCATAACGTACCACGACACAAACGATAACACGCGCCACGACTGCATGGCCTACAACGCCATGGGCGGCGCACCAAGTGCCGTCGACGTGGACGCTGTCGGCGGCGCGTACCGGCTCTACGTTGGCAATAATGGCCGCGGGGCTTCCTATCGCGCCACGATCCAACCCAAACCGCCGCGGCCGCCGCTGCCGCCGCTGCCCGAGCCCACAACCAGCACATCCTTTACCCTCTTCCAAGACGCCGCCGACACGCTGTCGCTCGTCTTGCCGCAGCCCGGCGGCTTCTTTTGGAGTGTGAACGGCCAACCGATCATCGACTGGGACGACCAAGGCGTGTCGTTTGGCGCCAAGGGCCGCAAGTGGACGCTCGCGGCGATTCAATCCAAGATTGCCAGCGTGTTTGCAGCGCTCAAGACGTCGAGTGGGTTGGTTGGGCGGCAGGACGCGGTCGTGGCCAGCTTCAACTTGCGTGGGTCGACGACCGCCGCCCCGCCGCCGCCGCGCATCGACTGGGCGCGCGCGCCGCCCCATGTGCGGTACCCGGCCCCGAATGCTTCGGTCGACATGGATCTCTTTCTCTTTGGGATTGGCACGACGACGCTCAGCGTCGACCGCGTGCGTGCGATTCCTGCGATCGAATTGCCCCATATGGGCATGCCAACCATGACACGCACGGTCACGATGGACCAAGACACGAGCGTGCGGCTCCTCCTGCGGGCGTTTCTCGGCCCGCGTCGACGAATGCACGGCGTGCGCGTCACGCAATGGCCAGCCTATGGCACGCTCTCGCGCTGTCACTCGATCGACGTGGTCGTGACCAACGAAACACTCCTTGACGACCTCTGCGTCATGTACACGCCGCCGCGCGGCGCGTCCAACGATCGCATCCCGACCGCCAACCCGTACCTCGCGGCCCGCCGCGCAACGACGCCGTTTGTGACGCTGGGCTACGGCCCCGTCGAGGCGAGTCTTGGCGCAACGACGACCGCCGCCGCTCTCGTGCATGTGTTTGTGACACCGTCGACGACGACACGTCCGTTCAAGGCCACGAGAATGGTGGTCGGCCTCGAGCCACCGTTTCAGTATACGACGACGACGCCCGAGTTTCGACTGACGCTGTCGCTCCATGTGTTGCCACTACTCGATCCAACAAGAACCTTTCGCATGACGCTCAAGGCGAATGGGACGGCGCAGCTCACGACCACGACCAGTCCATTGGCGAAACCAACCCGTGGCGACTATTGCCCCCCACCGTGGCCGCTCAGTCAAGTGTGTTTGGCCCGAGACGGGGCGGGGGTCACGTACGAGCTCTCGGGGCTTGCCACGTCATTGCCGTCGTCGCAAGTGGTGCTACGGGGCACGGTCGCGCAGCTCCAGCACGCGTTGACCAACTTGAGCGTCGTCGTGCGTCCAGCCACGACCACGACTGTCGTTCGTCTGCGACTCCACGTGCAAGCGATCGACGAGGATGCACCGTCGTTGTTCCGCCAATCGATCGATGTGGTCTTTGACTTGTCGCGCCGCGTCGACGCGTGCTCACCGCTTTTGGGGGTGCTGCCATTCGTGTGCCAGGAAACGTTTGGCGGCGCCGCGGGGGTCGGCGGGTCGCTCGCGACGGCGCTGGTGCTCGTGGTGGTTGTCTCGGCTTGGCAGCGCCAGACAGTTGCTCGCCGCCGCGCCGACGGGCTCGTCCACACGGCCGTCGAATGCAATGCAATCGTACATCAACTCAAGCGCGTGTTCCAGGAACCCAACTTGGACGCCGCGACGACGCTGCTGCGCGTGTGCGACACGGCGCATGACCGACACGTGGCGCGCGCGGCGCTCGCGCTCGTGGTCGGCGACACGATGGTGCGCGTCGTGGCATGCCTCATCGCGGACGCGACCGATACCGACGCAACCGACGAGACCGTGCGGTTTCACTGCCGGTTTGTCGGGCGCGCGTGGCTGAACGGCGTGCTGGACGCGGCGGCGGCGGATGGCGGGACGCGCGGCGCGTTTCTTGCGGCGGCGACGGCGCATCTCGCCGCGCTCCCACTCGACATAGCACTTCTCTCGACGCTCGGGTCGTCACCGACCTTTGGTTTTGTCGATCATTTCCTCGTCCCGTGTCTGCGCGAGGTCGCGGAGATGCCGTCGGTCGATGCCCTCGAGACACTCGTTGACGCCGTGCGCCGTCGCGCCGCCACGGAGAGCTTCGTCCCCGTCCGTCGAGACCACGTCGACGCGGCCCAGCTGCTCCCCCATGCTCTAGCCCACCTTGTGGCCCTCTGCACCAAGTACAAGCACCGGATCCGCGCCCGCGCGTGCGCCACACATGAGGATGGACCGCCCGTCGGCGTCCGACTCGAGCAACTCGTCGACGCACTGGACGGCACGCCGTTTGTCGTCCATCACAAACAACTCTTGGGCGCCACGATCGACGTGCCGCCGCTGCGGTATTGAATCCTATGATCGCAATGGTAGCATGTGCATCGACACGACTTCTTGTTTGAATGTGAGGGATTGGATGCTGTCGGTGGAGTTCGTCGTACGAGTCCTGAGGATCATTCGAGGCGTTGGCTCATCATGCGTGCGTGGAAGAGAGTCGATACATGTGGCCCGATGGGAACGACGAGTTTTTGATCGCAAGGTAGAGAAAGTATGCTGGACGTGGAAGCAGGTCACTCGAGACGAGCTCTAGAGCACCACTAATGGGCGAGGGGTGTCTGTCCATAAATGAATGCTAGAAACGAGGGTGTGGTGGGTCCATGTTGTCATACACACTCCTACGCATGCAGGTGTGGTTTGGATTAGTCGGCCTTCAACAAAAACTCTTCCTTGGTCGTGCCTTGGGCTGTGATCACAAACACTTCAACCTTGTCGCCAGTGTAAATGTCGCGCTCGCCGGCTGTGATGAACGCATCCTTGATGATCAACTTGGCTTCGTCGATCGAGAGCTCGCGCTTCGGGGTGCTTCGCGTCGCTTGATCGACCAGGTTGTCCAAGAGCGGCATCATCAAGTGCCCACCCGAGCCCTGCGCGGCGCGGGTCGTGTTCTTGTGCGAGCCCACGGCGTCGTACTCGTACACGGCACCCTTGCCATCCTTCGTGAGACCGCAGAGGAGGTTGAAGGCGTAGTACGGGAAGAAACGGCGTTGGTACAGCGTGTTCATCAAGAGCTGCGCCATGGCTTCGGTCGTGGGCGGCACTTCGTTGTCGTGTTGGTACATCTGCGAGCGGATGCCAAGGACCCCGCGCAGTTGGACGACGTCGTTGAAACTACCGGGACTCGCCATGAACACGTTGGGCGCGACTTCGTGGATCTTGCTTTCGTCCCGCGAGAGGATCGAATAGCCTGTGCTCAAGCGCGTGTCGCCGGCCACAATCACATAGTTGTTGCCGGCGATGGCGAGAACGGTGCCGCCGTTAAAGTCATAGGGCTCAAAGCGGTGTTCATGGATCTTGGCAGCTTCCATCGGGGGAAGCTCCACCGTTCCGGACGTCGTGTGGATTTGGGGGGCGGCCGGCATGGTCGAATTCGCGGCTTCTTTCACTTCTGACCCCAAACTCGTGATCTTTGTTTCGCTCGAAACCGCATGTTTCAAACGTATTTAAAATGTATTTTAAACTTCCAAGGGTTTCAAACATAGGGTAGGGTTGTTTTAAACCCACGTCGCGACGTGTGGACTGTGGCAACGCCCGCCCATCAACCAACCGGGCGCTCCATGCACATACCTACTGCTATGGCTCCATGTCTTGGCGAGCCTGCGCGATGGACGCGCTGCAGTCGCGGGTGTGGCACCCTCGACTTGACTCTGGTCGAATAAAAAACGGAAACGAACGCTGCATAGATTTTAAACAGTCCATCCGGTTTCAGAGGTTCATCCGGATATTGCAACCGGATACAATGTCCACCTCGGTCCTTCAGCTCCATTTGAATTTCCATGAAGGTGCTCGAGGCGTCCGAGGGTCCGTTGACCAACTTTGAAGTAATGACGCTTCTGGAGGAGCGGAAGAACGGCCGCATGGAGCGCAAGACAAGTTCACAGTCGGTGCTCTACGCGGAGCGGAACTGGGTCGACTCGAAGGTGCTCAAGTGCCTCGCGCGGTCGCCGTCCAAAACGTTGACCGAAGACAAGATCGCCCACTTTCTCTCCATGGTGGCCGGGTTTGAGCTCACGAATGCGGAGAAGCTGCAATTCATCAACCATTGTCCAATGGAGCTCGTGGACGTGCATTTGATCATCGAAGACTGCGCCGAGCGGCTCACGGAAGTCCAGGTCGAGGAACTCATGGCGATTACCGCCGAGACGTTGGGCGCGACCGACGACGACGAGGAAGTCCAAGCCGTATAACGTGTTGGGTGGATCAACATGAATATATTAAGCGCCCACACATCATCCATGGGTCGATCAACGTCTCGCGTCGGCAATCGCGGCGCGCGTGGACGGGAACATGCCAACATATTCCTGGCTCGGCATGTATCTAACACTAATCTGGCGCATGTTGAACCAGCGACCATGGAGGCGATGGGCCGCTTCGCGCGCCGCCGCGACCGAGTCAAAGCAAATGTAGACCATGCCGCCGTCCTTGTCCTTTTCCACGTAGCTGTGGAGGACGCGGCCATATCTATGCCGCCCCACGATGAGCACCACCACCTCAAATCATCTCGTACCTCGAACATTCTTCTTCAACGTCCTGTTGGATCTCAATGTGCCACTCGGGGTTGCCGCTCCGCTTTTCTTTTTGCAGCTCAAACATATTCTTGACGACAAAGCAGAGACTGTCCACGCCTTCAATGTCGCCGCCGGCCAGCGCCGCCGCGCGCTGATTCTGCGCCATCGTGACGGACGGCGCGACGGGGACATGCGACGACGCAGTCTGGCTCGGGATGAGCGTCGGCTGGAGGCTCGCGGCGCCGGCGCCGCCGGCCAGCTTGGCCATGAGCGCCGACCGCGACTGCGAGTTGAGCGCGTACCCGCCCGTGCCTTCTTCGTCCTCCAATTTCCAATTGCCGCCGCCGCCGTTGCCGCCTTGGTAGCCCTTGTTGTTGAACGACGACGGTTCGCGGCTACGACGAGTGTGAGGAATTAAAAAAACAGCGCACCCCACACACACGTACGTGCCACTCGAGTAGGCCGCGCCTTCGCCTTCCTTCACAGGCCCGACCTTCAAGAAATTGCCCGCGACTTCCAAGCCGTTGGCTTTGCTCAGCGCCAAATTGGCCTCGTCCGGCGCGCTGAATTGGACAAACCCAAATCCCTTGGACCGACCCATATCGTCGCGGTTGATCGTAACCGAGACAACTTCGCCAAACGCGCCAAACACGGCCTTCACGTCGTCTTCGTTGATGTTGGCGTGGAGGCTGCCGACGTAGACGCGCGATGCCGCGGCCAACGAGAGTCCCTAGCGACAATGAGACGACCGACGGACGACGAGAGAAATGTACCGTGGCGCCGCCGCTGCCGCCATACGAGCTACTGCTCGTCGACTGCGCGTACCCGCTTGCACTGGCCTTGGTCGTCGGGCCCGACGAAAAGACGGCGTCCTTGCGCGCGGCAAAGTTTTTCTCGGCTTCACTCGCTTTGATCAAGATCGGAAACGACTGAAACGAGGGGATCTGCCCGTTCACCATGAGCACTTTGGGGATATCCTCCAAGTTGGAAAATTCCACGTAGGCAAAGCCCTTGGATTTGTTGGTAAACTTGTCGCGAATCAAGAGCACGTGTTCGAGCTTGGCCAGCGTGCCAAAGAATTTCTCCAAGTCGCGTTCGCGCACTTTCTGCGTCAATTGCCCGACAAAGACCGTACGGTGGTCGCGCGTGAGTTCCATGAGTTCACGCTGCTTGGCCCGCTCGATGCGTTCCTGCGACGTGCTGCGTGCGCGCGGCACTTCTACAAGGACGACGACGATTCAACATGGGGGATGGCCAGAGTACGCACCGGGCACGACTTCTTTTTCCTTCGACTTGCTGCGCGATTTCGACTTGGACCGCCGACGAGACCGACGGTCCCGCGACCGCGACCGCGAGCGGTGGCGCCGTCGGTCTCGCGAGCGATCTCTGTCTCGGCGATCGCGGTCCCGCCGACGTTCCCTCGAGCGCGATCGGTCCCTGTCCCGTCTCGACCCCGACTCGCGCGATCGGTGTGAACGCGAGTCGTCCGTCGCCGCCGCCGATGTGTCACCTCCCTGTGCCACATGAGATGAAGGAATTCTCGTGATGGACGTACGCTTGCCGCCTTGATGCCTTGTTCCAGCAAGTTGTCAATGTCGTCGTCCATGGTGCTTGCCGCCCTGCTTTGAATTCCCACGCACGCCAGGTCCTGCGGTTTGTGGTGCGAAGTATAGACTCTGAAACTGAATAAAACATAAAATATTCGAGGTTTCGAACAAAATCTTTTCTCGGAGGGTCCAAGGACGCAATGGAGTCGAAGCGCGGTTCCATTTCGTGAGGCTGCATCGTGGTTTCTATCGAAAAGGATGGCAGCCCCCGCGCATATATGTAGCAGGGCATGCTCGCAATGGAGGTATCAAGAGAAGCGACGCAGGATGTCGACAGGCACGAGCGACACCCCATATTGCGAGAGTGGACGAGACACAATGCCGATCGCTCCATGCACATGACAGGTCAACCGATGAATCAGGCTG
Source organism: Aphanomyces stellatus (assembly GCA_009835185.1). Taxonomy (NCBI): domain Eukaryota; phylum Oomycota; class Saprolegniomycetes; order Saprolegniales; family Verrucalvaceae; genus Aphanomyces; species Aphanomyces stellatus. The sequence continues at coordinate 49,423 of VJMH01005135.1, read as the reverse complement.
CACGAAGCACTTATGACGGCGAGTCGAGCGTCAAGACCGCGTCCCCAGGCATGGTGGCGTGTGGCCAACGTTGTCCACACATGCTTGGGCCTACTCGACATGAGCTAATGGAAAATTTCCATTGGGGATCAGCCCATCCATGCAATCGGAGAGAATCCTTGGGTCGGTGGGGAGGGGGCGTGTCCATCATCAAGGTCGCGGCACTGCTTCGACGCATGATGGGGGTGATCCATGCATCTTCACGAGCCTTCTTAGGGAAGATGACGCTGCCTACTGGGTAGTACATCCACCACGGATGCGCCGTCCGCCGCCCCGCGTCGGCATTCTCGGCAGCGCGGTCGCTGTTGGCGGATTTTTGCCCTCTGGATCGAAGAATGTGTGCGGCGAAGGCGGAATAAAAATAGGTTGTCTTTTTTTCAGGTGCCCCACTGGAACACTATATTTGTATGTAAAAATCTTTCACGGAATAATATGCGTGTAATTTTTTCTCCAGTCGCTTGAAGGCAGCTCGTCACTTGGAATTTGTATGCCCATTGTGTGATAGGGCGTTTGTATGCACTTCATTTCCAGCCTCATCTTGTAGTCACTTGACGAAGATCACAAGTCTTGGACTCGAGCGACCATGAACGCCAGCGATGCCGACCGTCAAATCAAGCAAATGGTGAACTTCATCTTGCAGGAAGCGCAAGAGAAGGCAAATGAAATCCGCATCAAGGTAGGCACTCCCCATGCAGGCCGCCGCCGACGACGAGTCTCACGCCCCGACTATAGACTGAACACGATTTCAACTTGGAAAAGCAAATGCTTGTCCACAACGCCAAGCTGAAGATCCAAGAAGAGTATACGCGCAAGGAAAAGGAACGTGAAATCAACAAGCGCATGTACGTCCCATGTCGCCCCTTTCGTTGACCGCGGCACTTTGACGCCCCGGTAGCTCGCGCTCGGCCGAAATCGGCGCGTCCCGCCGCAAAAAGATGATTGCCCGCGAAGACCTCTTGCAAGCGTTGATCACCGACGGCAAGGCTCGCTGCGGCGAAGCGACCAAGAACGAAGCCTCGTACCGCACCTTGCTTAAGGATTTGGCCGTTCAGGTATGTACCGCGCCGCGGCGGCCCTCATCCGTTGTAGGGTCTCATCAAACTGCACGAAACGGAAATTATGATTGTCGTGCGCAACAAGGACGTGCGTTTGTTGGAAAGCTTGTTGCCCGAGATTCTTGGCTCGTACTCTGCGATCATGGCCAAGGAAACGGGCTTGGATGTGAGCAAGACGGTGTTGACGGTCTGCAAAGAAGAAAAGCAGCAGTTGCTTGCGAACAGCGCTGGCGGGCTCAAGCTCGTGGCCCGCCAAGGCAAGATTGTCTGCGACAACACACTAGACACGTTCGTCAACAAGGTCTCTACTCCTTGTTTATCTCATCCCATGTAGGCGCTTGATGCAAGTCAACTACGACCAAAAGCCGACGATTCGCCAAATGTTGTTTCCCGAAATCAAAAAGTAAGGGATGGATGCGCCGTCGGTCGTTGGTCAAGCGTCATGATGACGTTGGCAAACCCCTCAATACATTCCTTTGGATTCTCGTGCATTTGGCTTATTCCATCTCGTCGATCCATCTCGGGCCGAGTGGAAGAATCCCTGCCTTGATGCTGTTTCTTTCTGGTGGTTGGATTTTTGCATGCGCGACACGATTCGATGCTTCGACCATCTCCCATCAAGCATGCATGAGGGTGCGCAAAGGTAGTCATGAACGTTCGAGTCCGACACAGCCATTCCTGAGACAGCCATGCATTTGGTGTCAACCTAGTCAGTGCACGGTTGGCGAGTCTCCCTCGCCCTTTGTGGGAGGATGGGTAGTAGACCGGGCGACGGCAATGAGCTAAGCAGACCGCGAAGCCGTTTGTGTGAGGGCGAGGCTAGGGAGCGAGTACAAGACGCGCGAGGAGGAGGTCGAGCTATTGCGATGGAACCAAGTTGTAGAGGCAGCAACATGGTGAAGACGAATGCAGCGCACGTGAACGAGTCGACCGGGATGACGTTATCCGAGACGACAACGAAGAAAGCCTCGAGGAAAGGTACACCGACGCGTGTGGAGACGATCAACGTTGACGACGTGCTGTCTGCTACGACTCTGCGACCCGAGCCATGTTCATGTGTGTTTGGGTTGATGGCGGTGCGGACGAAAGCAGGATGCGAGCAAGGTTGACTCGCCGCGCGTTTGCAAGAGCATGGCAGCGTCCATGGTCTCGTCGTCACCAAAATGCGAGCGTCGACTACTGCTACCCTTTGGTGGTCAAACATTGCTCGGGTGATTTCAAATCTGTGGTTTACAAGACGAGGTGGGTCAGCACCGCGCTGACTTTGGCATCGAGTTTGACGTCGGCCAAGTGGTCGGCGCGCGTCGGTCCAATGTTGACGATCGCGAGTGGCTTGCTCCATTCCTTGGCCCGCATCGCAAAGCGGTAGCCTGAGAAAACATGCAGCGACGAGCCGAGGACGACGACGGCGTCGCTTGCGGCGACGGCGGCGTAGATCTAAGGCAATATGAGACAAAACATGGTGCAAAGGGATTCAAAGGGGGTGTCCAACCACCGTGGCACGACGAAAGTGGGTCGTTAGGTCCAAAAGAGGGTAGTAGTACATTGTACCTGGTCGACTTTGGGTTTTGGGACCGCGTCGCCGAAAAAGACAATGTTGGGTTTGTACATGGCATGGCCACAATAGGGGCAGACTGCGACTTGGAACGCTCGTTCCATGTCCTACAACATGTCAAGTACTGCCCGCAAAAGACGATGACGCACATGTGTCAGAAACATGTCGGCGTCGGGCCGCATGCGGTCGTTGCCGGCACCCGTCGTCGTCATCGTGGCATCGTCGCCCCGCACAAGGTCTTCAAAGATTGGGTTGAGATGCAAGAGCGTTGCTTGGAAGGCATCGCGCGAGATAGGCGGCGCCGCGCATCCTGGATGCATGCACCGCACTTCTTCCGACGACCCATGGAGCTCAATCACCTACAAGTGAGTCACATGTCGTTGGAGACGACGAAAATCCTTGCGTCGGGACTGCCGGCTTTGGTGTGCAGTCGGTCGACGTTTTGCGTCACGATCGTCAAGTCTCTAGGACGCATGCGAGGGGGCGACAACATGTGTTCATCGAACCTGAGGTGCTGCGTCTGCCACTGGGCCAACGTGACGTGGTTGATGTTGGGCTGCACGGCGCGCCACGCGTCTCGCGCCATGAAGTTGCGTGCCCAATACCGCTGCCGTGTCTAGGACGCAATGACGAGGCGGACATAAACGAAGACGTACGGCGGCAGACGTCATAAAGTCCATGTGTTCGATCGGCTTGTGGTTCGCCCGGGCGTAGAGGCCGACGCCGGCCGAGCGGTAGTCCGGGATTCCGCTCTCGGTCGAAATGCCCGCGCCCGTGAGGACGACGATCTTGGACGCATTGTCGACGAGTTCCTGGAGACGCTGGAGCTCAAAGATGCGCGGGTTGGAGTGCGCGGGGACGTAGGAGGAGAGGAAGCGGCATGCGCGCATCGCCGCGGAAGTCGTCGCAAAGTACATCGTGGCGAATCCACCGCCAGGACGTTTCAACACCAAACGCACCACATTCCGTTGAATAATACGCACCTTATAGCATTATTATTTCTTACAGTTGACATGATATTATAATGCGAACGACATCAGAAGGTGCGTGTTTTTTTGGCTGGAATTCGCGGGCATTCCACCAAATTCAAATTTGAGAGCAAAAAAATAGTGTTTTCTCGAAAAAGTGAGACAAATTTAAGATCCAATTGGATCAACACGCTTCCAACACAGGTGGGAGACCAAGGTATGGGTGCATCAAAGTTTGGTGCAGTCGTCGTCGTCGCATCACTCACCAACTTGACGGCCTTAGACCATGTCGCTCTGCATTACCCACACGCCTACGCCGCGCCTGTCCGTCCATCGCTTTTCCCGGGGCGAGGACGACGCGACTGTCCTCGCGCAGCTCGGCCCTGTCATGGCCCACAGCTTGCCATTGAGCTCGCTCTCGGTCTCCCACGACGAGATCTCACTCGTCGTGCCTGAAACTGCCGCACTTCCCATCGTCCCGAGCACAAGCGAGACGGGGTGGACGACGTTCAAGGTCGAAGGGCCATTGGATTTCGCCCTCACGGGAATCCTCTCGTCGCTCACGGCGCCGCTGGCCGCCGCGTCCATCCCCGTCTTTGCCATTTCGACGTACGACACAGACTACATTCTCGTCAAGGAAGACAAAGCCCAAGGTGCGATCGACGCATGGCATGCATGTGGCATTGCCGCCGTGTCCGTGGCCTCGAAAGAGTAAACCTGCTGGCAATCAATATACACTCGTGTCTTTTCTCCGGTTAAACGCACTCTAGCGCTCATAACCACCCGCGAAATTGGGGCGACTCAATTTGGCCAACAATGGCCGCGCGAAAAGTCCAAGTGAATCCAAGCCAAGGCGATGAAGATTTCATTTTCAAATAGGTGGACCACTTGTCTCTTCAAGTTATTCCTTTGCCTCCTCTGGCATTTAGAATCGACCCCATACCTAGATCCTAGATCCACCATGCCAGGAAAGCTCAAGCCATCAGAAAATGGTCGTGACATGTCGTGTCCAGTGTGATCGTGCTGTGTGGGCCATGGCGGCGACGTGCGGCGATGAATTGGAATCGCGCTGGGTCGATTGACGCCACGAGCCCATGGGCGCGTGTATGGCTGCCGCCACCATCGGCATCGCTCTCTTCCGAGTCAACGAGAGGAAACATTCACAGAACGGGGCAGAGATATATGCAGTGGCTTAATGTCGTCGGCTAGTAAATATGGACCATGCCGTAGCCCAAGGTCCAGAAGAGGATGAACGATACAATGTGTCCACCGATGCCGTAGAAGAGGAAGGAATACCACTTCATGTTGAAGTACGTCTCGACGTCAAAGCCCATCTTGGCGAGGAGCGACGCCGACGTCAGCACGTACAGTGCGACCATGAACACAAAGCCTTGGAACGCTGTGAGTCCAACGACGCCGGCGATGCTGCCCGTGACGACGCACATGGCGGTCTGTGCAAACTCGACCACGCTTTCGTTCTTCTGCACGTTCTCAACGGAGAAAAATTCCTGGCCTTCTTCTTGGGGCGGCTGTTGCATCGTCTTGTGTCCTTGTCTTGTGTCCGCAAACCAGGGAGGCCGGATACAAATGCGTGTTATGTGTTATCCGGATGAACCACCACCTTTTGGCAGCGATGGGCCAAAATTCGCCTTTTTTGTCAAATTTGGCCAGCTGTATATGGATCCGGATAATCGCACCCCCACCTTAATTCCCGAGAAGAGTGGTGAGCAAGCAGCACGCCGCACGCAACTCGACCATGTCTGCGCAGAATGAAGTGAGCTTGATGGATTTGACCATGGACCAGCTCAACAACTTGAAGACCCAGTTCGAGCAAGAGTTGCAGTCGTTGACCGCGTCGTTCTCTGGGTTGCGCGAAGCTCAGTCGCGCTTCTCCGAGTCCAAGGGCGCACTCCAATCGCTTCACTCGTCGAACCTGGGCAAGCGCATCCTCGTTCCGCTCACGTCGTCCATGTTTGTGCCTGGGACGCTGAGCAATGTCGAGTCTGTCCTCGTTGACGTCGGCACGGGGTACTTTGTCGAGAAGAAAATTGACGACGCCAAGGGCTTTATGGACCGCAAGGTTGCGTTCCTGCAGCAAAACACCGAGTCGCTCAAGGACGTCTTGGAAACAAAGCGCACAAATCTGGAAGCTGTGATCCAAGTCATGCAGCTCAAGATGCGTTTGGCAGAACAACAGGGGCAAGGCAAGTAGAATGAGAGAGCATATAATATGACAGTCGAATGTTCTCCACCCCCGCCGCCCCGCGATGGGGTCGCAAAAGCGTCGACGGCAAGATCCCAACTACATGGTCAACTCAACCACTCTCTCGGTCGCCATCTGTTCTTCGTGCATGTCCCTTGCCGGCATAGAAGCCACTCGACGGGTGCTTCGGACACGCGACGCCAGTATAACATGGTCCATGGCGCAGCAGAGGGTTGCCCATGCAGCATTCTCCCACCAACTCCAAATTCCCTTGAAAGGTCGACGCAATGTTATTGCGTCCATTCGCTGACGCGGCATGGCCTCTGCAGTTGCAACCTTGGCAGCAATTGACCCCAGCCACTTCAAACACGATTCTTTCCATCTTGCACAAGCACATGACCGCAGCCCCATAAAACCGCAACGGATTGATGCATATGTCAATCACAACATGCTTTGCAGTGTTGATCCCCTGTGGCGATATGTTATGGCAAGCACAGGTGGTCTGTGACAACATCAAACAAATCAAGGGTTATCGACAGACAGAAAAGACCAAAAACTACTGGAGAAGCAGGGTATCGATCCCTGTACCTCCCGCATGCTAAGCGGGCGCTCTACCATTTGAGCTACATCCCCTCGGTGATAGCCAGGAGAATCTGTTAATATGTTATATATTATTTTATATACTATCGTCTAACATGAAGGAGACCGACCTTCAATCAAAGATGCACATGCAATCGAATTCCTGGAGAGGCGCCGTGCCACCTTGTTGTGCCGGAAAACAGATTTGCGTCCCCTCTTCGATGCATGTGTGCGTTCAAATTTTGATTGCTCGAGTTGACGTCTTATCAACACACAACTGCAATTTCCTCCGACTCGCATGCCCCTGCACGTCCCTGTGGTCTGGCGGTCGAGTTTCTCGCCATCAAAGCGGTGATGGTCTCTCCCGCCAAGTGAGATGTCTGCTACGTCGACCAACACCCCCATGAAACACACAAGCAGAGAGGCAAAGTGGTTATAAAGTCGCGCGGCGTATTCGTCAACGTCGTGCATGGAGGGATGGACGCGCGGGGTTGATCAAGGGAGCGACCGCGTCCAACATCCTAATACTTGGGGTCGATTTGTCGGGACCAGTTCTACCGAGCGGGCATTGAGTCGAGGTGGGTGACGATCTGTGTTTACCTTGTAGTTCGGGTCGTACTTGAACTGGTTGTCGTCCAAGAAGAGGAGATCCGTGACCAAGATCATCGTCAAGAATATCACGACCGTCGCCTAGAGGGTATGTGTGAGTCGCCATGTTCGCGGCGTTTCCCAGTCCGTGTTGCCGCGAGCGACTGCAAGCCTTCGAGGAAGGACGAGAGACGTACCCATGGGATCCACGCCGAGTCAGCCGCGATGGCGACGACGATGAAGAAGAGGATGAGCAGCACTTGGAGTCTCTGTCGTGTGTTGTAGACCATCTTCGTCGGGAGGGAGAGTGTTTGGCGGTCGGTTGACGTGAGGGAGCGGGCGAAAACGAGAACTGGGAAACGCCTTGTGTTTAAAACATACAGTGTTTTAAACACTTTGGATCGCTCGAAAACCTGTTCAAATGAATATCGACCCCATGAAGGGCATTGGACTGTGTGTTTTGATATATACCCACATCAAATGCATGAATTTATGTATTCAATATAAATATCCTATTCATATTTACTGTATAAATACGTACATTGCAAATATGAATCATAATCGTTGCAATTATGTTTCACAGAATTCCACGTTCCAACACCGATCCTTGGCGCGCCTCCGAGGTGGCGGCGGTGGCGGGACCGGCGCCGTGGGTTTTCTCAGGTGGGGGAGATGCATGGATCGATCCTTCTTCAGAGCTTTCAGATCCAGCGCTTGATTGAGGACGCGCAGTTCGCGCATCAACTCGTGTTCCCTACAACGCCGACGCAATCCGTGACGTTGTGTTGCGCCGCCGAGGACGCACCGCTCTGTCAAGCCCGAATGCACGGTGCCGTCGTCTTCTTCTTCCCTAAAGTTTTTATGAAGGGGTGAGACCTTGTGTGCCCCTGGCGTGACAAGGGATGGCAGTTGGACGTGTGGCGCGGGCACTCGTTCATTCACAAACGGACTCATCGTGTTCTACCACGCATGGTCAGCCCTTCCAACGTCAAGATGATCGTCGTCGTCGTACGCGCATGGCCCATCGCTTGTGCATCCGTTGTCTTTTCCGCCGCCTATCGCGCGCACGCGTGTCCTTCCTCCTCCTCCTCGAACGTCAACGTACACGTATTGCTGGGCAAGGAACCGGCGCACGGCCGATTGGATGCACATCGCCGCCGCGGTCTGCTTCTTGTGCTTGAGCTGTCGCAAGCGGCGCTGGGCCGTGGTTGGTGGCGGGCGCATGCGATCGAGGCGGAGGCGCGGGAGCACCCACCGCGTGGCCACACCCGAGGCTGTCGCGACGGCGTACGTGGGGAGAACTGTTTCCACGAGCGGCGGCGTCTCGGTGACTTGGCCCTTCTTGGTCTCCATGGCCCGCTCGTCCGCCATGGAGGCATGCTCCTACTCACGTCAGACGAGGACGTCACCGCCATCGGGCTACCTCGAGTGGCTGGTCGGGTGGGGTGGGCGTCGTTGGTTCGTCGACGTCCGATCGTCCGATCGTCACGTCGTCTCGCCGCCTCGGACCCCTCGTCGACTGGTTGACCAACTCGTCCAAAGGTCGCATGACATGGTCGTCGTCGACCATGGCTCGAGTCGGATGGGTGACGACGACGACGTAATGACTCGTCTGTGCATCCTCGGTCGATGGCACCGTCGTCGTCGGTTCGTTCAACGACGCGACGACGGCCTGCAGCATCGTCTCGAGCACGGTCGTGACGTCGTTCGTGTCGTTTGTGTCGTGATTGAGATCGTCGGCCAGGACTACTTGGCTGTCATTCGGTGGATCGGCCCATCCTGCTTGCACTGCGTCACCGGTCGTCCCTTCGTCGATCGTTTGTTCGCTGTGTACGGTTTGGTCGTCGTGGTCGCATTGAATCGTTTGTTCGTCGTCGGTGTCGATCGTTGGTTCGCTGTTGCCGGTCTCGGTCGTTGGTTCGTGGTTGTTGCTCTTGTCCATCAATTTAGGTATTCATGCGTAGCCGTCCGTCCGTCGTACCGCTGGCAGCGGCACGGGATGGGCCCATCGGTCCCACTCCCACTTGGGGTCGAACGCCGTCGATGGCAATGCCACGTCATCGTCCCTACGAGATGACGTCATCGTCGTCGTCGTCGTTCCGATACACGCGATGCAAGTGGCGAAAGCGCGGCAAGCTCGCCATAAACATCGCGTCGACGGTGGCGAGTGCGTCAGCAACGACGTTGTCACAGAGGCCCGCGACGGCCGCGTCGGCAAACGCCACGACCGATGGCCGCAGCACATGCTGCTGGAGCACGTCGAGTGCCTGCGCCACCAGGGCGTCGAGCACGGCGTCGACGATGCGCGGCACGGTCGCGTCGACGACGCAGCGGCGCTGCCACGCGCGCGTGACGCGCCGGCACGTCCTGGCCATCTCCGACGTCAATAAAATCGGACGACCAACACACACACGCATCCTACCCACGGAGTCGCGTGTGCGTGCGCTGGACATGCGGTGCCGCGAGCACATGCAGCGGGTGGTCGCAGTGGAGGCGGCGCGTCGGACGATGGCGGTAGCTAGACCAGCATTAGACGTACGACGAGAGGAAACCAAGCCGGACCAGACGACGGGCGGCGAAATGCCGTCCCGGCCGGCCACACACGACACGCAATCCCATGCGTCGCTCGCATCAAACAACTCGGCCAACTTGGCCACACGCGGCGGGAGGCGACTGTGGACGTACGATTCGACGGGGTCGAGCAGCGTGTCGTCGTCCCAGATTGACCACGCGGGGCACGGCGCCGCGATTGCCGCGGGCTCGAGTTTGTGGTATTGATGGCTACGTCGCCGTCGTCGTGGTCGTCTACTGCGGCGGTAGCGTCGTCGTACCGAAGAAAGAGAAACGACATGGGATGGGCGCGGCCCGTGTGCTGCGCGGCGCGCGCAACCTTTTTCCGGACGGCGGTCGCCGACGGCGTCAAGAAGACGCGGTTGATTGCCACGAGGATGTCGCCGACGACGACGCGCGGGTGCGTCGATGTGTGCACGACGGCGAGGCCCATGCCGCCATCGTCGTCGTTCGAGAGGGAGGAGATTATGGGCCTGCACGTCAAGCCATGGCGGGGCTGCCACACGACCTCGAGCCCCGCGTGACGATCCAGGATGAGGATGATGGCGATAGTACCTCGAATGGCCACGGCATCGAGACGACCCGAATGTCTGCGAGCATGTACCGTGCGTGTTCGCGTACGTTCAAATGGGCGAGATCTATTTTGACGTGGCAACGACGCCGACACTTGAGCGTACGTGGAATGTGCAGGTCGCGCTCGAGGGCTTCCATCAAGACGACGTCGCAATAGTGCTGCCACACGGCGTCGATCAGTCCCTCGACCGCCTAGACGATTTGAGTGTTGTCGCTGTCGACCTAGAACTAATATGCGACTGCAGCGACGGACCTGCGCAAGCACACACGTGCGGGGACACGTGGCACGACGCATCGCGACAAACGAGTCCATATAACTCGGGCGAGCTGCTTGGTTGACGTCCAGCGGCCAGAGAGAGAGGATGTCGTCGCCATCGTCGTCGATCGTGTGGTGGTGGTCGGCAAAGACGACACCATGGTCGTTGACAAACCACGTCGTGTCGCCCACGACCACGTCGGCAATGTGTCCAGACGCGACGGCGACGGCAGCAGCGACGCGGCATACATCCATGAACGACTCGTGGCTACAAACGAACGCGCCATCACGACCCCAGGAGACAACGACAAGAGGCAACACACCGTGCAAACAAGAGCATCGCGGGGCAAGTGGGCGACGCCGCCACGGCCGCCGCGTCCAACATCGTCAGCGCCGCCTCGGGCTCGTCGACAACGTCGGTCCCGTTGACAGCGACCAAGACGTTGCCGACGCGGACGACATTCAAGTCGGCCATGTCGTCGTCGAGCGGGACTGACAGCGTGTGCGCCACGACGATGGACGACGCGATCCTTGACGCGTCGACGAGTGGCGTCGTCGTGCCATCGGCCAAGGCCACGTGCAGCTACAAACCAATGACGACGACGGCGCGTCACACGTACCGTCAAGGTCCAAAACGAATTGGCAGTCGAGGGGACGCGGGCCCAAGGACGCGTCAAGCAGACGAGGTAGAGCGCATGCGGGTCGGTCGCCGTTGTTGTCGTCGTCGTCGCCATGGACGGCGCGGCGGCCAAAGTAGGTGTAACCGTTTCTGTAACGGTTAACGCTCTGGCATGGAAGGAGAGCTCGGACGAGCGGCCACTGGACGTTTACATGCGTCTTTGGATAGCTAAGGATAGGTAAAAGAAGGCGGTCCAGATCGCCACCGCCGGCGACGGCGTCATGGCCGATTGTCGTTGTGCCGCGAAACTGCCGTAGCCGTTTCAGTCGATGTTGCTCCACGTGGTGCGCCGGCGCGCGCACGCTCGGGCGACAGCGTCCGTGTCGAGCGAACCAACGACGCAAACGATGCTGGGGCAGTTGCATGCATCGGCGCTGGCCATGTACGAGTCCAAGTGTCGCGCCCAACTCACGCCCGACGACGACGTGCCGACACTTGAAGACTTGGGCCACGGGCATGTGTTGTTGGACCTGCAGGTACGACAACCGCGGACGTCGGGTGACGATCGTCGTAGGTGGACGATGAGTCTGTGATTGAGATGAACAAGCGCCTCATCCGCGAGGTTAGATGTGCGTGTGTGTGTGTGCTCAACTCACGCGTTTCGTACGACGTAGCGCAATGCACTAGCCCACGAAAAGGCGCAGTGGCAAGCCCAGTTGCAAGAACAGCATCAGAACCTCCAAGAAGTGCTCGCGGCCACGCGTCTCCTCAAGCAAAAGATGCAACTCCAGGACACGTCAACCCCGCGCATCGACAATGACGATCGCATCAACAGGTCGTCAGTCGCTGACGAGAGCATCGACGACCCCGAGGCAATCAAGGAGCCTGAACCCACCAACCCCCCAACCCCCCACACAGACAACGACGAGCGAGACGACGCCAACTACGTCGCTGCTTCAGCGGTCGTGGCCAACGATGACGACGATGACGAGATGGCATTCCCAGACGATTTCGTGTGCCCGTTGTGACGATCCATTGAGGGCACATTATTCTATAGCGAAAAGCTTAAACGATCTTCAAGTGTGCTGGCGCTTGTCGAGGACTAACAGAGGCCACGACACACATGTTGATGGTCTTCGTAGTGTGGCCAATACTCGCATCTATGAATAGCGCGTCGTCCCAGAACACGTGAGTCGGATCGGACAAACACACGTATTGAACACCCGGTGGCACTAATAATAGCGCAAGCCGCCATCATTGTGTACTCGCCCGCCTCTGTTGCGTTTGTTTTCGAAAGGTGCAGTCCCGCTCGGTTGTCCTTGCCAACCGACGCACGCAGCAACATGCACATCCTCAAAAAGACGTTGACCAAGCAAACGAGCAGTCCAAGTCCGCCTCCCGACATCGACAACAAGGCCTCCGACATCGACAACAAGCCACCGACGACGACCACCTCGATGCCACCACCACCGTCGTCGTCGTCCATCCAAGTCACGGGCAGTACCAACCAAGGTGGCCCGCGCGCGTCGCTCCACTTGAACGGACCGCCGCCACCGCGTCGGCTGTCGGACACGATGTTGGACCACATCCTCGGACGGGGCCGCGGCGCCGACTTTCTGCCCGACCCGACGGCGACCGCCGCGTCATCGTCCAAGAAGGAGTCGATGCGATTCAGTGTCATGGACTCGAACGCCGAGTACTGGGCGACGGACGGCGTGATCCGCCGGTCGGATACAGTCACGCGACGCATGAACCTCCGCGGCATTCCCATTCCAAATGCGATGGACCCGGCGCTCTTTATGGAGGCGGTCAACCAAGGCTTGGAAAACCAGGGCGAGGACGACTTAGACCAAGGCGGTCGCCCGCGATCGCCGTCGCGCCAAGAGGTTGACCGCGCCGCGATGGACCAAATCGAAGCCAAGAAGACGCGGCTCCAGCAACTCGAAGACGCGCTGGTCCGGTCGCTCGAGGCGTGCTACGCCCCGCGCAAGCTCCCGCCCGAGAAAATCGCTCTGGCCGACGGCCAGCACACGCCGCTTTCGCCGTCACGCAGTTTGCAGTAGGTTGATTCGTCGTTGCGTCGTCATCGTCGATCGTTGATTCGTGGTGGCGACCACAAGACGAGGGGACTCACGTGAACTTACGTAGGTACATTGACAGCGATGGCAACATCCGTCAGATCCAGCGCAAGGGCTGCGAGACACCGCGCGGTCTCCCCCCGCCGACGCCAGCGTCGACCCCCGTGGCCAACCCCGACAAGATTTAGCAACATGTGGACGTCCAGCCCAGGAATACATTGTCGTCTCTATGCCTTTGATAAGATTGTTTTTCGATCACACATCGTCGAGTCGTCCTAACACACGCTTCAACACCACTCGATTGGATTAGTGATTGGCTCGAGCAAGTAGAAATGACGAATTGGGAGTCTGCCAGTGCAACGTTGCATCGGCGTCCACGCCACCACTCGACGCAGTTCGTCCATATGCGTGCGTTCGCGTTTGCAAACTGTCCTTCTTATCTAAAACCCTGTCGTGACCCTGCATGGTGCTGACGGCACGTCGCTGAGTCGTCTGCGTCGTCGTGTGGACGCTCGGTGTCGTCGCGTTGCGTTCCCCAAGGGACGACTGCGTTTGTTGCAGCACCTCCCAATGCCGCTAGTCGTGCCGACCCTCTTGAGCTCGGGGATCAACATACGACCACCATGTTGATCTAATGATCGTGACTACCGGCGCCACACTTACGACCGGCTGGCCTTGGCGCGGTCCGTGGCCCGCTCCATCGTTCGTCGAAAGTCGCTCTTGGATTTGTCCAGCAGCGACCACTCGTCCCGCGTGAGCATGCGCTCGCCCGCCAAATAGTTGGCTTGTTTGTACACGGTTTTCGCGGGCGAGTCGAGGGGTGGTCCGCCGCCATTGCCGCCGCCGCCGCCCGCGAGCGACTTGTTGGGTTGGAAGTACGCATCCATGTCGACATCCGGTCCGCCTTCGTCGTCGCTCGAGGCAAAGTCGTCGGGCGCGAGCGGTGGCAGCGCGTACGGGTCGGGGCAGTATTTCGACGACGACGATGACGTCATCGATACCGTCGTCGTCGTCGATGCGCGGGCGAGGGTTGGTCGGGCGGCACCAGTGGTCGCGAGCGTCTCAAACGACTAGCTCCATTTGTTAGAGAATGACGTGGCGTCACGAGCACACGTACAGGGTCCCACGTGACATCCTGCACCAGTTGGTCGCAGAACCGACAGATCGGGACTTGGTCATAGCATTTCGGTGGTCGGTACTTGGCATTCTCGCGGTCGGGGGGTACATAGGCCCACCGGTCGTAAAGTTCCATGATGCACCGAAAGCTCACGCGCGCGGGGAGATTCACGGCCAGAAATGAAATGTGACAGAGCCCACAGTCGCGTCGTTTGGTCGTGCCGTACCTGGGGTGTCATCATCAGGTTTGTCTAACTAGTGACTAACTAATGGACTAGTCGCGCCCAAAACGGGAACTAGTGACTAACTACTGGTCCACGCACCGTTCCTTTTCAAGTTCGCGCGCGTACGTCGACTCGGGGGGTGGTAAATGACTTGGCAACGCGGCCGGGAACGCCTTGGCGATCGTCTTTTCGAGCGTGTCGCGTACGTGCGCTTCGAAGCGCATCTCGCGCATGCCTCGTTCAACCGACTTGATGGTCGTCGTCGTGCGCTTCCAATCCGTTTCTTCAAATTTGAGTTTCGGGAGGCTGGTGTCGTCGGGGGTGGTGGTACTACGCACAAACAAGATGAGTCGTGTTGTTTGTTGTCGCGAGGGTGGGTTGTTACTGCGGGGGTGGCACGAGCGTTGTCGTCTTGACTGGCTTTGGTTTTTTCTTCTTGGGTGGTTTGTTGGGTGGTACGTTGCCGTGAGCAGTCGTCTCGTCGGTCACGTGGTCTTGGTTGGTCGCGCCTTTTTTGTGCTGCTGACTTGGCCGCTTCACGGGACTCTGGACCGAGTGAAAGGCTTGCATAAACGAAAACGATTTTTTGGGCTCTAGACAATATTTATGTCATGCACACTATGATGAACGCACGTACTTCGTTTGGCAGGGGACGAGACCAGGACGCTTATGTGCTGCGCGGTCGTCTTGGGCTCGTACGCGTCGTGAAAGTGAAGGAGAAAGGCGACCATGCATTCAGCCGTTGTGTGATCGGGCCGCTGCTGCCGCATGGACGCGAGGAGGGGACGACACCTGGCGCTCCATGACGAACGAACGAACGACAAGAGTCGTACCGGTCGTACATGTGCATCCAGAGGTCGGCGGTCGGGTGCGGTCGGTGCATCTACAACGACGATCGTTTGTTCGGTTCAAGTCGTCGTTTGTGGTTTGTGCTCCAACATGTTCAAGGTCGAGTTTGAGCGCATGGGTGCAGTGGACCATCTGATGGTGTTTGCAAAACTCCTCGAGGAGCAAGAGTGTAAAGTTAAAGATCGAGTCGTCGTCGCCGCCGCCGCCGCCTTCAGCCGACGCAGCGACCTCCTCGTCTCCTTCGTCCCATTGCACGAGTTGCGGCATGCGTGGAATGCTGTGCGCTGCCGAGTGTTCGTCGCCAAGCGTTTCACACCCGAAATAGACTAGATTATTATTTCGACTTGGCCTTTGGCTTGGTCGTCGTCGCACCGGTGGCTTTCTTGGGCGACGCTGCCTTTTTCAATGTCCGGACCGCGACGGCGCCCGACCCCCCAGCCGCCGCCGCCGCCGCAGCATCTGTCGTCACGATCGTCGGAGCGTCTGTCAATGTCGTGGACAACTTGGTGAACTCGTTTGATGGACTCGCGGCGGGCGTCCCAGACTCGACGATGTCGTCGAGCCAAATGCGCTTGGCTTTTTGGTCGAGGCAACTATTGAGATGGGCGACAAGGGTTGACAGAGGCGGTGGGGGTGACACCAAGAGCGTGGCATATTCGTCGCCAAACGACTTGGCCAAGACGCAGTGCCGTTCGGCAACGGATGACGCGCACGGTGTCTGGGACGACGACGGCGCGTCACGATTGGTGGACGGGCACGGCTCGGCGAGTTGGAGTCGAGTCAATAAAAACTCGGGCGCGGCTGCCTTGAGCTCGGCGTCGACCAAGACACGCTTCTCAAGCGCCGTGTGCCATGCCTTGCCTTGCTTTTTGTTTTCCACGAGCTGGTAGAGGAGGGGAAGGGCCACGCAGAGGGGGCGGTATTCCTCAACAAAGTCAAGCGCAGAAGTAGATGATGGCACCCGCACCTCGTGTGTCGTGATGTTGGTTGGCACGACCAGTAGCAGCTTCTCGGCCCGGACTTCGACCATGCGATACTCGACGCGTTCGTTCGTTCGCCAGAAGAGCTTCTCGGACATGTGGATTTGTCGTGCCGCGGGCCGCGGCGAGTAGAGCTCGTCAAACGTCGGTGGACCTTTGACAACGACCAGGCCGCATTGCTTGGCAAAAGCCTCCATGCTCATAGAAGGCGGGCCTGATCCCTTGGCATCGGTCTTGTGCATGAGGTAATGGAACGCTGCAAACTCGGCCATCTCGTCTCACAATGACGACGGCGGCGGCGGCAGTGGCCGTTACGTTGGCAGTTGCACAAGGGACCATTCACGAGAGTCCACCGCCACCTGCATGAGTTGCAACACCTTTGACCAAGTTGACGTTCAGACATGTGGAGGGCGTGTATGCTTTGTTGTGTCGTTGCGGACAAGGCCAGAAGCGGCAACGCCCTAAGAAAATAGGCCACGGTTGAGTTCAATTATGCTTGGGGCTCCACCAAGCGAGGTAATATGGCCTTGTGGGCTCGCGGTGACTGCTCTTCGATTCCCTCGTGTCGCGCTCATGGCGGCGATGCGAGTACGGCCCCCGGCAGTGTCACTTAATTGCTTCACGACACTCGCGAAACGGTCGCTGTCCGCCCGTCGCCAGAACAAAGGACGGATCGATGGCCACCTTCCCACCAAAGCTGACCAAGAAAGGGTGTGTGCTCCCGATCGACGCCGCGTCAATCCAACAAACCATCCAAATATTCTACTTTCAGAGAGTCCTGTTGTGGAGCATTACGCTGATCTGACTACACCCGCGCAGGCAAGAAGAATCCGTTCCGAGAGTCAACCATTTAGTTGCTTTCCGATTGGAACTTGTACGTGACGTGGCACTTGCCGCAGTAGTGGCGGTCAAAGTGGGTCGCCATGAAGACGCCGGCACCGCACTCGGGGGCAGGGCATTCCTTCTTCAAGCGCTGGATCTTGCCGTTGTCGTCGACCTTGTAGAACTTAAGCACTGCGAGTTTGACCTTCTTGTGCTTGTGCTTGATCTTTTTCGGCTTGGTGTAGTTCTTCTTTTTGCGCTTCTTGCCACCACCACGGAGACGGAGCACCAAGTGGAGGGTCGATTCCTTTTGGATGTTGTAGTCCGAAAGCGTGCGGCCATCTTCCAATTGCTTGCCGGCAAAGATGAGGCGTTGCTGATCCGGGGGAATGCCTAGAGTCATGTGTGTATGAGTCATGGATGGTCGATCGTTGCTGTCGTCGTCGTGCTCCGGTCCTACCTTCCTTGTCTTGGATCTTTTGCTTCACGTTGTCGATCGAGTCGCTGGGTTCGACATCCAAGGTGATGGTCTTGCCCGTCAATGTCTTGACGAAGATTTGCATGATCCTAAGGGACGAGCCCGTCAGTCGCAAGTTCACATAACTACGGAACCCCTCGCGGGATTCCGATCCTCATTATATAAACGAGCACTACGCACCTCGCTGAAAGTAGTCAAGTGGGCGCAGCTTTCGCCACTCGGGGAAACCTTGCACCAACCATCTCGCAATGTGTTTGTGCACCAACCACTGGAAATGGACCAATCGGTGTCGACTACGATTGGATTTCAACCAATCACAACACTGGATTTATGATACTGTATCAACGAATATTTGACGATATCGGGTATGACAGGCGCAGTGACACTCGAGATTTGCATGGCGCGAGAGACTGGCGACCAAATTGGACAAATTTTACACTCTTTTGACATCATCGTGACATTTTTTGGCAATTTCGCGCTCGTTTTCCAAGGACGACAATTCCTCAAGAAGCCAGTTTCGAGCATAATATACGGTCAACATAGCCAACTATTTTGCCTTTTTGTGATTTTCGCGCCATTCGTTTGGGAATAATTGGAAATTGGACGAATATTGCCTCAAAAAGACCGAAAACGACGTTATGGGAAAATTCAAACAGCAGAACGCACGCTGATTGGTGCAACCATTTTCGGAGGGAATTGCAGACCTGAGACGACAGAAGGAGAGAGCAGGACATGGGATACGTGAATCCGATGATGGAGCCGACGAGCGCTGACGAGTCCAAGCGCATGAAGTTGATGCGGACAATTCTCCAAAAGGCACTGGACGCGTCCGTGCACAAAGCGAGTCTCATCGACATGTCGTCGCCCGAGCTCGAGTCGAACGGGCAGCATGTGATCCAGACCATTCGCCAGCGCATTGAGGTTGACTGCGCCATCCCCACCCCTCTCACCGCATCGTTTGGTAGGCGCAATTCGACGTCCTCTGTGCCCAATTTGATCTGAATGCCAAGTTCACGACGCTCGAAGCGCTCCTCGACTGGACCGAGCAGTCGCAGATGGGCCACGAAGTTGGGCTCACGACAACGTCGTACGTACAATTTGGCATCTGTGAAGTGAATGGGGATGCATAGATTGGACGCGACCAAGCCGATGGTGACGCCCGAGGAATTGATGCAGAAGGAGCGCATGCGGCTCATGCAACAAGAGAAGGCTCGCCTCCAGCAACACCTGCAACAGGTACATATTGGTTGCTAAGAATTCTTCCTCATCATGCCGTCCCTCGTGTAGCTCCGAGAGACCAACGCGATGCTGGAACAATCGGTCCACGAAGCCCAAACCAAGGGCTCCCAACTCCTAGCTGGCGTCGAAGCGTGCTTGGATACCCTCGGCGCTGTATAACCCATCATCCCTATCTATTCCACGAGGCTTGTCTTCTACGGCATTGCGCACTTGCACAGAAACACATCCATACATCAATAGCCCGCGCAGAAACGAGTACCGACTGGGTGAAGGGGATGAGATCTCTTCGTCGCCCTCCCATGGAGCAGCACCATGTTCGAAACGCTGACAGCAGTTCGTTATCCGGACAACGTTCCACGTTCTCCGGATACGGGAAGCTCACACGCCACACAGGCCCATTCTCGAAAACACCGAAATGAGCGCCAAGACAAAAGCCGAAGGAAAGAAGAAGTACGACGAATATGCGCTTCATGAAGGACGCGACTGATGATCTTGTAGCGAAGGCAACGAGTTCTTCAAGCAGAAACAGTATGCCAAAGCTGTGGACAAGTACTCGGAAGCGATTGCGTTGGACCCGACGAACCACGTCTACTACTCGAACCGCAGTGCGTCGTACAACGGGCAATCGCTCTTTGCCGAAGCCGCCAAGGACGGTGAAAAGTGCGTGGAATTGAACCCCCAATTCGTCAAAGGTACGTTGGGATCAGTCAGTTGCAGTGACAACGAACGACTTATGCCGATGACAGGGTACCACCGCTGGGCGTTGGGCCTCAAGGGCCTCAAGCAATACGCCAAGGCGTTGGAGGTGTTGAAGGTCGGCCAAAAGATCGACTTTAACAATGCCGACATGAACAAACTCATCAACGACGTACGTCAAGACGACATTGGGTTGAACCTGTTGTTGACGGTGGACAGATTGAACCGTTGTTGGCCAAAGTCGAAGCGGCGCGCCGCCAAGGCCTCAACCCGTCAGAGCAACTCAAGGAGCAAGGTAGACCCATTCCGTTGACGATCCATATTTACACTCGTCGTCGCTTGACCAGGGAACGATCTCTTCAAGGCTGCGTCGTTTGAAAAGGCAATTGAAGTCTACACAGAGGCGATCAACGCGTGCGAGAAGGACGACTCGGCCGTCGCGATCTCGTGCTACAACAACCGCGCCGCGTGTCACCAGCAACTGAGCAACTTTTCGGCCGTCATCCGCGACTGCTCGCACGTGTTGGAATACGAGGTAGGATGCGAGGTAACGATCGTATCACACGCGCGCTCTCGTGTCTAGCCCGAAAACCAAAAGGCGCTCTTGCGACGGGGTCTCGCGTACGAAGGCCTCGAACGATACCGCCTCGCTCTCCAAGACATCCGCGCGGTCTTGGTGTTGAACCCAGCGATCGACGTACGTCGTCGTCGGCCTGCTCTCTTGCACGTCAGCTCACGTCTTGTAGATTGCCAACAAGGCCCAACACCGCATCGGAGCAGCTGTTCGTGCGCTCAAAGAAGACAAGTAATCGCAGACTACCACCGTCGTGCTTTGTGTGTTGTTGCCTCGTACTTTCATTTGCCCCACCCACCCAGGCACACACACACTACATGTGGATAACGCAGGCGAGGCTCTCTGTTCCGATCATCAACACGCACAAGGGCCAGCATGCGTTCGACCTTCTTCGTCGACTCGGTTTCACAAACTGTCGTCTCACACGACCTGCGATCACCGACGCCGGATCATCAGGACGCTGTGGGCCTTGGTGGAGATGGTCGTGCTGTGCGCGAGGTACGACACATCCTCATCGTTGTTTCCTTCGACTTCGGTCGATGCAATGGTCGTGTCTGTATTTACTTTCTTCCGAATCGCTTCCGCGACGTCGTGAGTCGCAGTCTCCGCGCCGCCAAGCACCATCACGCGACCGACTCGCCGTGCAATTCAAATTTCGGCCATTTGAACGTTTGCAAGGATTTGTATTATTATTATATTCGCAAGGTACAGCAAATGTTGGATCCCGAAAACTAACTTCCGAACGACGCCACGAAAACGTATGTGCAGAGTCACGATTTGAAGAGCACTCAATTTGGAGTAGACTGGTCAAGTTTGGCTGCCTTTTCCAGCCAAATGAAGGGAATGAAGGCATGGCTTTTGCTCCGCAAGTCGGAATTTCACCATCCTCATCAAATTATTATTATAACATTTCTGGAAGGAACAGATTAATTCGCCAAATCGGTGCGCCAAGTCAAAACATACAGTCCAGATACATAGACATACATTCCGGGGAAGTGCTGGGTAAGGATCACAACAAAACGCCAGACTCATCTACTGGTTGGCCGTGAATGTAATTTGTCAACTTTGATGGCGTTGAGTCCAGCTCAGACCCGTTTTATCGAGGCTGCGTCGTTTGGCCCCCAATCACCCTTACCCTATAAATTGTTACATCATGCGTTTGAAGAGCGAGCTGTGCGTCACCCGGGTTGCCCAAAACACTAAATTTTAGAAAACACACTCAAAACACACATAGCGTCACACATACCGTGGATGGTCTAACTGTCCTTCTTTCATACTTCGGTGACATCGAGTCACTGAAACCCTGCGAATCGAAGTTCCAATCGCAAGTTCATGATATTCACGAATCCGAGAGCGCCAAAACTGTTGAGGACTATTGATTGGTGGAATTGCACCCTTGAGTGCCAAATGGATATTGACGAATCAAAGGCAGGCAATGGGTCGTCATTTCGCAGGACGACTGTCGTTTCTCGTACGTTCGTTTCGCAATCCGTTTCGGCCGCACTTGCTATTGTGGGCATCAGGTTTTGTCCTGCAACGACCAACTGCTGCTCTTGACGCATGCCGCCACCGCGCGACGACGAGCCGTCGTCTCCATTGACGCCCATTGCACCGAGCCGCCTCCCTCGGTCGCCGTTAAAGCGGCTTTTGGTTGTCGGTGCGACCTTTCTCGTCGTCTACCTCTGCCTCGCCGACTCAGTGCTGGTCGCCGACTCGGGCCTTGGCACCGACGGCAACGTGGCGCCGCGACACCACGCTGGTGCCGCCGCCGCCCACTTTGTCGCCGACGTTGACGTCGTCGTCGTCGACCTGCCGCCGCCGCCGCCGCCGCAGCGCCCCGACGACACGGTCGCGATCGTTGCTTACGTCCCCAACACGAAACCCGAGTATATTGGCCAGGCCAATCGCATGCTCTGGGCATCCTGGAACTATGCGCGCCGTCAAGTGAATGCGTCGACACGCAACCGGACCGACTTGATCTTTTTCGTGCACACGAGTGTACTCGACCAACTCCCGCCGAGCTGCACGCGCGTCGCTCTCAACGAAACAACGATGCTCGAACACACGACCGTGGATCGCTGCTACGTGATCGAGCACACGCCCCCGACCGACGACTTTTGGCACCGCAACAAGTTCTTTCACAGCTTGACCTTCTTGGCCGAGCCTGCTTACCGTCCGCTCCTCACGTCCTACGCGCGACTGCTTCGAACGGATGTCGATTGCGCCATCACACCAGCGTTTCTCACGTATCGCCCCTACCACTTTGTCGTGGGGAAGGGGGGCTACATGTACAACCAAACCAAGCCACAGCTGCTTCAAGTCGTCGCGGAACTCAACATGACCCACCAAGGGCTGCACAACCTTGGCTCAACGTGGTTTGGCGATGCTACGGTACGACTTGTCGACTAGTCACGATATGTCGAATGGGTTGAACGGATGTGTGTAGCTCGTCTTGGACATGGTGTCGCACGTGCTCGAGGTTGCGAAATACATCTTGACGAGTCCTGTGCATGGTGTCGAAAAGGGCTGGCCATTGTGGCATGTTCCTGTCACGTCCATGTACGCGGGCGAGATCACGCTCAACCACTACATCCCGAAAGCGAATCTCTTGATCAACAACCGCACGTTTGACGTGAATGCGATTGGCGACGACGCCATCCCGTCTGTCTACCACATTCACTGCTGGCCAGGTACTTGTCAACTCGTACGAATCGTGACTAACGCCTCGTCCAGACGACTACCGAGGCAAATACTTTGACAAGTGGGCGTTCAAGCGCGGCGAATACACACGCGACAAGTACCCGCGGGCGTCGCTCAACACGACCGCCGTCCGCGATTTTATGCTCCTCCTCGTCTTGTACGAATCCGACGGCGCCGTGCAGTTGCCGCCGCCGCAGTCGTTTGGAGGCTCGGCGGCCGTCATTGCCTATGTTGGACACACGAAATACGTGGCACAAGCGCACCACCTCCTCTTTGCCTCGTGGAACTATGCCCGCCGCCAAACGGATGCGACGTCCCGCAACCGGACGGACTTGGTCTTGTTTGTGCACGCCAACGTCATGCTGGACGACCTCCCGCCGAGCTGCGAGCGGTTGGACCCGACCCACTTTTCGTTTGCCCCGTCCGATGTCCAGCACCGACTCGACGACCAGTGCTACGTCGTGATGCACTACACGGCAGTGGACGACGTGTTTCTCCAACACTCGTTCATGCACAGCGTCGCGTACTTGACCGAAGTGGCCTACCGTCCATTCTTGGCATCGTACGACCGCCTTTTGCGAACGGACGTGGATTGCGCCATCACGCCTGCTTTTTTCATGTACCGGCCCACCAAAGACAGGCTCGTCGTCGGCGGCGGGCGATACATGTTTGACCAAACCAAAGCCGAGCTGCTTCGAGTCGCGAGTGAGCTCAGCATGACCCATCATGGTCGCTTCAACATTGGCTCGACGTGGTATGGCGAGGCCACGGTAGGAATAATATCCCGTGATTCCGGGACTAGTCATGACTAACGGGGCTAGCTCATCTTGGACCTCATGCCCTTTGTCGTCGACGTCGCCAAGTACATTTTGGGCAACTCAGAACACAAGACCGAAAAGGGTTGGCCGCGGTGGCACATTCCCGTCACGCCCATGTACGCGGGCGAGATTGTCGTCAACCACCTCCTCCCCGCCGAGAACCTCCTCGTGAGCGACACAACCTTTGACGTCCACGCTATCAGCACCGACGCGACCGTGGCCTCGATTTACCATATTCACTGCTGGCCCAGTACGACGACACATAGACCATTCTTGATTTGACTATCTCGTTAGTCCTCGCCCAAGGCCAATGGTTTGACAAGCATGCGTTTTTAAGCGGTGCGTACACGAAAGACAAGTACCCACGCGCATCGCTCGACACAACCGTCGTTCGGGATTACGTGATGGCGTTGGCATTGTACGGCGAGTAGCGGACACAGTGAGTGACTTGTCGACTGAGCTGTCGATTGAAAAAAGGAGATGAAATGGATCATCCGCAGAAATAGATAATATTTTTGATTGGCCCCGTGACATTTTGAAGAAATGTTGAACGTGTTGTGATTGGCCAGATATCTTTCGAGAGGATACGAGGCCGCCTGTCGGAGCACCGAGGTTTGCCTGACCCGATGCTTCTCCGTGTAAGCGGGCGATTTCGTGCGAAGCCGTGAACGAACAAACGACCACCCGACGCAGACGACGGCCTCCAGGTCGCGACAAAACACACAGCCATGGAAAACAAATACACGATTGCGATAAAAATTACAATCAATGCTGCTCTCTTATTCACCGTAGAGCACCATCGCCATCATGTAGTCGCGCACGCTCGATA
The DNA here is from genome assembly GCA_009835185.1 of Aphanomyces stellatus. Classification (NCBI taxonomy): domain Eukaryota; phylum Oomycota; class Saprolegniomycetes; order Saprolegniales; family Verrucalvaceae; genus Aphanomyces; species Aphanomyces stellatus. Next base: position 25,014 of record VJMH01005135.1, on the reverse strand, counting down.
TGTTGAGCGACGGGCGCGGGAATTTGGCCGCCGTGTACGCGCCATTTTTGAAGGCCCACTTGTCAAAGTACTGGTCTTCTCGGTATGCATCTACCAACCATAAAGAGGCCATTTTCAAATGGCGCGTCGTCGTACCTGGCCAGCAATGAATGTGGTAAATCGAAGCGACGTCGTCGTCGCCGATCGCATTCACATCGATCGTGGCATTGTTGATGACCAAATTCGCTTTCGGGATAAAGTGGTTGATCGTGATCTCGCCCGCGTACATGGAAAGGACTGGGATGTGCCAGAGGGGCCAGCCCTTGTCCATGCGATGGACTTCGTGGTGTAAAATGTACTTGGCGACTTCGAGGAGCCGCGGCATCATGTCCAAGATGAGCTAGATGACGCCATTAGTCACGCCCTCGTCATTCAAACACACACAGTACCGTCGCATTCCCAAACCAGGTCGAGCCAATGTTGTGCAGCCCTTGGTGCGTCATCTGAAGCTCGCTCGCGACTTGAAGCAGCTCCGGTTTCGTTTGTTCAAACATGTACCCTCCTTTCCCCACGACAAAGTGGTCGGGGCGATACGTAAGAAACGCTGGCGTGATGGCACAATCAACGTCCGTGCGCATGAGGCGGTTGTACGACGTCAGGATCGGCCGGTACGCGTCGTACGTCATGAACGCAAGGCTGTGCATGAACGTGTTCAAGTTCCAAAAGTCGTTGCGCGGCGGCGAGTGCTCAATCACGTAGCAGCCATCCGTTGGTGCCTCATGCATGCGCGTGACCAAACCGGGGGCCGAGAGGTTGGTCAGTCGGGTGCACGCACTTGGCATAGCATCGAGGACGCTCCAGTGGGCAAACAAGAGCAAGTCGGTTCGATTGCGCTGGGCGATGGGCACGCGGTGCGTCGTGTAGTTCCACGAGGCAAAGAGCATGTGGTTGACCTGGGCAATGTATTCGGGGCGGCTGTGCGGGACGTAGCCCACGATCGCCACCGTATCGACGCAAGGGTCCGATGATGACGCGGCGTCGTCATGGGTGGCCACGAAATGGGCAGCGGGTCGCATCGCCGACGATGCTGCATCCGTCGATGTTTCGTCGAGTAGGATGGTGGAATCGAGGACAAACACCCCCACAAAGACGTACAAACAAGTGATGCCAACGACCAAGTACCGCACCAGAGGCGACCTGCTAGGATCGCGTTGCCGGGGGGACATGGCAGTGGAGGCGGACAGAGACACGGGCGGCACGACAACTCGAGGCAGTAGCATCGTTGTGGACAGTTGTGGGATGGTGCCGGGGGCAAGCCACGGGCTTTTAAATATAGCAGCAAGAACTCGCAACGGTTTGAAACCAACGAAACGGCGCCAGGCACGCGTCAAGGACGAGCGAGAGCATCGATGATGGGGTGGTTCGGTTCTCAAAAGTACGTCAAACACCGCATGCAGGGAGCGAGGGAGTCGCGGTGGTGAAACGATGGACCTCAAGCCTTCTTCCGTCATCCCTCCGCTGCGGCGCGCACAGCTTGTTTGCCCAGTATCGAAAACGCTCACGATCGGGTGCGAGAATTTGACCAGACGACACGTGCTGTGTGTGTGTTGTGCGTCGATTGGCCAACTAATGCTATGCTTTGCACGGTAGTGGATTCCTTTTCATCGCCGATGTCGTCATTTCAAAGGACCGCTGTCCGACGGGGACGCTCTAGGGTGTCGCCATGCAACGCAGTTGATTGGCTATACTTTGTATTCTATTCTATTCCCCGTAAAGGACCAACATCATCATAAAGTCGCGCACGATTGTCGTGTCGAGTGACGCGCGCGGGAACTTGTCAGTCGTGTACGTGCCATTCTTGAACGCCCACTTGTCAAAGTAGCGTCCTTGGTACTCGTCTGGCGGCGGTCGCGGTTAGTCACGACAAGTCATGCCATACGAACCTGGCCAGCAGTGGATGTGGTAGATCGTAGCAATGGATTCGCCGCCAATCGCATTCACATCAAACGTTTCCTTGTTGATCAAGAGACGGTCCCGTGGGACAAAGTGGTTGATCGTGATCTCGCCCGCGTACATGGACGTGACAGGGACATGCCACAGCGGCCAACCCTTCTCGACACCATGTACGGGATGGTCCAAGATGAACTTGGCGACGTGAAGCACATGGTCGACGAGGTTCAGGACGAGCTAGTCATGGTATTAGTCACCCAAAGTTTACTTAGTCACGTACCGTCGCCTCGCCAAACCACGTCGACCCAATGTTGTGCAGCCCTTGGTGGTTCATATTGAGTTCGTCTGCGACTTGAAGAAGCTGGGGTTTCGTCTGTTCGTACATGTAGCCCCCCTTTCCGACCACAAATTGACTGGGGCGGTACGTGAGAAAGGCTGGCGTGATGGCACAGTCAACGTCCGTTCGGAGGAGGCGCTCGTAGGATGTGAGGAGCGGGCGGAAAAGCGGTTCAGTCAAGTACGTCAAGCTGTGAAAGAACTTGTTGCGGTTCCAGTAGTCGTCGGTCGGGGGCGAGTGTTCAATCACGTAGCACTGGTCGTCTGCGTGCAGTTGGACGTCCGAGACCATAAACGCCGGGTGCGTGAGGTCGAGGCGCAGGCAGCTCGGGGGCAGCTGGTCTATGATGCTCTTGTGGGCAAACAAGATCAAGTCGGTGCGGTGCCGCGTCTCCGGGCGGACTTGGCGGCGCGCATAGTCCCACGAGGTCCACAACATCTGATTCGCCTGGCCAATGTACTCGGGTTTGGTGTGCGGCACGTAGCCAATGATTGCAACGTTGTCGGTCACTCGTGGCGGCCGCCTTGCGACTTGAACGGGTGATTCGTACAAGACCATGGCAACCATGTAATCACGAACGATCGATGTGTTGAGCATTGCAAGCGGGTACTTGTCGCGTGTGTATTCCCCGCGCTTGAACGCCCACTTGTCAAAATATCGCCCTTGGTACGCGTCTAGTGGATGATATGAGACCCGACTAGTCAAATACTAGTCAAAAGACCTGGCCAGCAGTGAATGTGGTAGATTGTCGCGATGGCATCACCACCGATTGCATTCACATCAAATGTCTTGTCGTTGATGAGGAGATGGGCGGCAGGGATGTAATGGTTCACAGTGATCTCGCCCGCGTACATGGACGTGACGGGCACATGCCACAATGGCCAACCTTTCTCGATGCCATGTACTGGACTCGTCAGGATGTATTTCGCAACCTCAAGCATCGGGGGCACCAAGTCCAAGAGGAGCTACAACGCCATTAGTCACTCTCTAGTCACACGATCGTCCCCTACCGTCGCGTTGCCAAACCAGGTCGACCCAATGTTGTGCAGCCCTTGGTGGGTTATGTTGAGCTCGCGGGCCACTTGAAGCAACTGGGGCTTTGTCTGGTCGTACATGTACCCTCCCTTCCCCACCACAAACTTGTCGGGGCGGTAGGTCAGAAACGCAGGCGTGATGGCACAGTCGACGTCAGTCCGCAAGAGGCGTTCGTAAGACGTGAGGAGCGGGCGGTAGGCTGGCGCAGTCAAGTAGGTCAAACTATGAAAAAACTTGTTGCGGTGCCAAAAGTCGTCGGTCGGGGGCGAGTGCTCGATCACATAGCACTGGTCTTCGACTTGGGCTTGGATGTCTTGGATGCGACACAACGGGTTGGCAAGGTCAAGTCTGGCACAGATGGGCGGCATTTGATTCATCACCGTCGCGTGCACAAAGAAGATCAAATCCGTTCGGTTGCGTGTTGACGCTTCGCTTTGGTGGCGCGAGTAGTTCCATGACGCCCAAAGCATGTGCGAGGCCTGGGCAATGTACTCTGGTTTCGTGCTAGGGACGTAGGCGACGATCGCAACGTTGTCTGTGAATGGCCGCGGCGCCAAGGTGCTGTCGTCTTCGAGGAGCAAGTCGAGAGCATCGCCCCCTCGTGCGTATTGCAATTGGTCGTCTCCGTGGTAGGCCCTCGATGATGCCAGGATGGGCGCCGAAGGCTTGGTCAGATGGTGGCCCTGTTGACCAGCTTGGGCCAAGTGCAGCTGCGTGTCGGCGACAAACATGCACACCAAGAAGGTCAGGCCCGTGACACAAATGAGCATGAGGCGCAGGACCGGGGTCGTCGATGCTTTGGGCTTGGCCATCTGCACCGTCGTCCGTTCGATCGGTCTCGAGAGCGAACGATTAAAAAATGACGTGGGTGTCTGGGGATATCCACGACGAGACGTGCAGTGGTGTCGCCAGCACAGAAGCCGTCGACTCCTCCGAGAGAGATCTCGTTCTCGCCACATGAAGTCGTTGTCATGTGAGAAAAGCGGACATTGCCAATCGTCAATCGTCACGTTGTGGAATCTCGTCGCTCACTGGCTCATTGAACAAAAGAGACGAAAATCGAATCGACGGGGACGAGAAAAGGTGCGTCTGATCCTCCAAAAACCACGCCCACATCTCGTACGTTGACCACTCGCCCTGGCTTTTTCCAAGTCTCGCCGTCTCTGTTTTCGTCAAATGGTGGCCACACAACGGGCAGAGTTCCACAAGTATGAGTCCTGCCGCTGTCTCCTTTCTTTCGAGTCTCCCGCTTTTGACTACTTTCACGACATTCCATGTGGCAGATGAGGGAGTTGTCGCCAATGGACATTCGGCCAATATTGACCTTTTCAACCTTATTGATGGTCGATTTCTCTTTTTTCGATCCACCCATCCGGAGATCCACTGCACGTTCGCCAGAGATCCGCGAAACACACCGACGACATGTCGACTGGGTCAAAGTCAGCACTTTGCATCACAAATGGATGGCCAGGATCGCGCGTCCTTTGCTGGCACCATGAGCAACGAAAAGATGGTCGTCCCAACGACACCCGACCCCTGCGGAAGTGCGCTAGACGGGCGAAGTACTCGTGGCCGTCGTTCCGCCCCTGCACTGTCATTTTGACCACGGAGGGTAAGTTGTAGCGCTGTTTCCCTCCTCCCATTGGTCAGAATGAAGGTATTTTTGTGATTTCATTGGTCAATTATATCGATTTGGCCCAATCGAATGGGCTTTAGCCTTCGACAACATGATCGTCGCGGCTTCGTCGAATTGCGTAGCCTCCAATAGACCGTCGTTGGCGGTGGCGTGCGCCGAAAACTTGTCCTGCCAAAATGAATACTACATGTGAAAGGACGGTCCATAGGTACGATACGACTCAGTCCCACATTATGACCAACCTTGGCCATGGCTGAGCCGCTCCAATTCGTGGCGTCAAGTCTACGTCAAGAGATATGACGATCGCCGCACCTGGCATGTTTCGTTCGATGTACGATGGCCACCGTCTTGCCACGTCACCATAACCCAAGGGATCTATTTTTAGCGGGTTCATAAAAAGGACGGGGTGTCTATATTTAGGAGTCGCTGCCCTGTGTACCTTCTTATACGCCTCGCGCGGACGCGACACCGATGTCGGTCTCGAGCACGCTTGGCGACGACGATTGCAGCCTCCTGGTTCCTCGTCGGCCCAGCCTCGTGCGGTCGCCGTTGCGGCGGCTCGTGGCTGTCGGTGTCGTCGCTCTCTACGTCTGTGTCGGGCTTTTTGTCATCGATTCCGTCGCGCTCTTGAACGCAGTGTCGTGGGGGCGCGCCGCGCATTTTGTGGCCACGACCGACACCAACGCAACGACGGCCGTCGCCAGCGACGACGACAACCAAGTTGACGAGTTCGACGACGACGACGCCTTGGACGACGTGCTGGCGCCGCCCGCTTCCGACACCGTCGCGATTGTCGCGTACGTTCCTGGGACCAAGCCCGAGTACATTGGTCAAGCCAACCACCTCCTCTTTGCTTCGTGGAACTATTCGTGCCACCACGTGAACCGGACGACGCGCAACCGGACCGACTTGGTCTTCTTCGCCCATGCGAGTATTCTTGACGAGTTGCCGCCAACTTGTCGGCGCCTCAAGCTTGCCACGTATGCCGTCGACAAACACCAACGCATCGTCAAGGACCAATGCTACGTGATTGAACACTCGCCCCCGACCGACGACTTTTGGCATCGAAACAAGTTTATGCACAGCTTGACGTACTTGGCAATCCCAGCGCATCGTCCGCTCCTCGCGTCGTACGCGCGACTCTTGCGGACGGATTTGGATTGCGCAATCACGCCAGCATTTCTCACGTACCGCCCCGACAAGTTTGTCGTGGGGAAGGGGGGCTACATGTATGACGAGACCAAGCCGCAGTTGTTGCAGCTCGTGCGCGACTTGAATTTGACCCACCAAGGCTTGTTTAACATTGGCTCGACGTGGTTTGGCAACGCGACGGTAGGCGCGACCGTGTGACTAGAGCGTGACTAATCACGTCTGATAGCTCATCTTGGATTTGATTCCCCACATGCTCGACGTCGCCAAGTTCATCTTGACAAGCCCCGTGTATGGTGTCGAAAAGGGGTGGCCACTGTGGCACGTTCCTGTGACGTCCATGTACGCGGGCGAGATCACCGTCAACCACTTTGTCCCTGCCGCGAATCTCTTGATCAACGACGAGACATTTGACGTGAATGCAGTCGATGGCACCGCGATCGCGACTCTCTACCACATTCACTGCTGGCCCAGTATCCCCTCTTGATCATCCGTACCTCACGACGACGATTGCAGGTGTGTACCAAGGCTACTTTGACAAGTGGGCGTTCAAGCGCGGCGAATACACGACCGAGAAATATCCACGGGCGTCGCTCGATACGTCGATCGTCCGCGACTATATCATGACGATGGCGCTGTATGAATCCCCCGTTGTCGTCGACCCAACACCATCTTCAATCGACAACGTCGCCGTCGTAGCCTATGTTGCCGACACCAAGGCCGTCCTGCACGCCACCAAAATGCTCTGGGCGTCGTGGGACAATGCACGCCGCAAAGTCACGACCAAACGTCCCCGGGCCGATTTGATCTTCTTCATCGCGCCCAGCGTCGTGGGTCGCATGCCTCCGAGTTGCGTGCGACTCGATCCGGCGCACCCGGCCTTCATGGTCTCGGATGTGCTCCACCACATCGACGACCAGTGTGTTGTGATTGTGTACCCGCCCCCGATCGTCGACGGCGTCGCCCCAGACGCGAGTCGGGATACGTTTTGGGATGGCCATGCCTTCATGCACAATACCACGTACTTGGCCGAGCCCATGTATCGATCCCTCTTGACGTCGTACAAGCGCCTCCTGCGCACGGATGTGGACTGTGCGATCACGCCGGCGTTCCTCACGACGGCAGCCGCCACCCATCTGGTCGTTGGGACCGGTCAGACCATGGTCGAACCGACCCACTCGGAGCTACTTCACGTCGCCAGCCTCGTCAACTTGACGCACCGTGGTCGCGTCAACCTTGGCTCGACTTGGTTTGGCAACGCGACGGTAGGACATGAGGAAGCAGGACTGACAGACGCGACGCCTAGCTCATCGTGGATTTGGTGCCCCACATACTCGACATTGCCAAGGTTCTCATGACTAGTCATGACAGCTACCCACTGGCCGCGATATCGACGTACGCGAGCGAACTCGCCCTCAACCACTACCTCCCAAACGAAGCCATAACGATCCACGACTCGAGACTCGACGTTCCTTGCATGACAGACCAACCCATCGATGGCGTCTTCCACCTCCACTGCTGGCCAGGTCTGTGTGAGATGACAAGTGTCGTGACTAACGCAGTCTTCGCTAGACGACGCCCAAAGCGTGCTCTTTGATTCGCTAGCCTCTCGGAAAGACGCCTACACGACCGCGTTGCTTGACCCAACCGTCGTGCGCGACTATATGCTGGTGCTGGCGCTGCATGCTGACTGAGCCTAACATCGTTTGTTCGTTTGGATTCACATCGTTTGTTCGTTTGGATACACACATCGTTTGTTCGTTGTCGTGGTGGTCGTGACAACCGGCCAACCTATATCGGGGGATAAAACGACGCTGACGACATCGACGAGAGGGCCGACGCATGTCGATTTGGTCCTCGTCTGACGGGGGAATGGACCTTGTCCTGCAGCACGGCCCTGCTCTTGTCGGCATCGTCTGTGCGTCGGCGGTTTCAAGCGGTTACATCGTCAGGGTCGGTCTTCTTAATGGTCGTCTTGGTTTCTCACACACAAAACGACCGATGCTCCATGCCGTCGCACGTGATCAGACCAGAGGCGGTCGGCCCCGATGGGCATTGCCGCGGTCGCGGTTGATTCGGCTTTTGGTCGTCGGCGTTACGTGTCTCTACGTCTTTGTCGGTGTCTTTGTCTTGGATTCCGTCGCTGTGTTCAACACAGACCAGTCGTTGTGGTCGCCCGCGCTCCGTCGCGCCGCGTCTCTCTTGACGACTCATGCCGACACAAGTGACAGTGCAACGACGACGACGCCCGTCGACCACGTCGCAATCGTCGGCTACGTCCCCAACACAAAGCCCGAGTACGTGACCCAGGCCACGCGCATGCTGTGGGCATCCTGGAACTATTCGTGCCACCAAGTGAATGCGTCGACACGCAACCGGACCGACTTGATCTTTTTTGTGCACACGAGCATCGCTGATCAAATGCCGCCGAGTTGTACCCGGCTGCTTGATGCTGCCGTGCAAGTGGACGCGATCCAAGGCCAAGTCGAAGACCAGTGCTACGTGATCGAGCACTCGCCCCCAACGGACGATTTTTGGCACCGCAACAAGTTTTTTCACAGCTTGACCTTCTTGGCGGAGCCAGTCTACCGCCCGCTCCTCACGTCCTATGCGCGACTCCTTCGGACGGATGTTGACTGTGCCATCACGCCCGCATTCCTGACCTACCGCCCCGACAAGTTTGTCGTGGGGAAGGGGGGCTACATGAAAGAAAAGACAAAGCCGCAGCTACTCCAAGTCGTCGCCGAGCTCGAGATGATGCACCAAGGGTTGCACAACATTGGCTCGACGTGGTTTGGCGATGCGACGGTAGGCGGTGACCACATGTGACTAGGAATTGACTAATGGCGTTGTAGCTTCTCCTCGACCTGGTGCCCCACATGCTCGATGTAGCCGAGTACATCTTGACGAGTCCCGTGCATGGTGTCGAGAAGGGCTGGCCGCTGTGGCACATCCCCGTCACGTCCATGTATGCGGGCGAGATCACAATCAACCACTACATCCCGAAAGCTAATCTCTTGATCAACGACGAAACAATTGATGTGAACGCGATCAGCGACCAAGCAATCTCGACCCTGTACCACATTCACTGCTGGCCAGGTCGTCCTTGACTAGTTGACTAGCCGTGGTTGTTTACATCATCCACTCGTAGACGCATACCAAGGGCGATACTTTGACAAGTGGGCGTTCAAGCGTGGCGAATACACGTCGAAAAACTACCCACGCAGTTGGCTCAACATTTCAATCGTCCAAGACTACATGATGATCATGGTCCTCTACGAGTCCCCGCCTGGGCTCGGGCTGTCACCCCCGCAGCCCGACGTCGACAACGTTGCGATCGTGACCTACGTGCCCCACACCACCCCCGAAGCCATTGGCCAGGCCAGCCATATGTTGTGGGCATCCTGGAACTATGCGCGCCGCCAAGTAGAGGCCGCGACGCGCAACCGAACCGACTTGATCTTGTTTGCGCACAAGAGCATCGTGGACTTCCTGCCATCGAGCTGCCTGCGCCTCGACCTCACGCACCCGGCGTTTATGGTCACGGACGTCCAGCTGCACCCGGACGACCAATGTTATGTGGTCACCCACGCATCCGACGAAACCATCGTTCGGCAGCCTCTGGATCTAAGCCTCACGTACTTGACGCATCGCGCGTATCGTCCGCTCCTCACATCCTACGCGCGACTCCTTCGGACGGACGTCGACTGCGCCGTCACGCCAGCGTTCCTCAAGTTCCGCCCCGCGCGGTTTGTTGTCAGCCGACGCGAGTACATGACGCCAGCAACCGCGCCCCAGCTACGCCAAGTCGCGAGTGAGCTCATGATGACCCACCAAGGGTTGCACAACATTGGCGCAACGTGGTTTGGCGACGCGACGGTATGTGTGGGTGACTAGTCGCGTGACTTACGACGTGCTGCTCGACAGCTCATTCTGGACCTCGTGCCCAAGATCGCCGACGTGGCCACGTACATCTTAGCGCACCCGGCCCACCGAGTTGAGAATGGATGGCCACTGTGGCACCTCCCCCTCGTGGCCTCGTACGCGACTGAGATTGCTGTCAACAGTCTCGTTCCCAATGAGACGCTTTGGATCAACGACGATGCGTTCGACGTGCAAGCTACCGCCCACGACATCATCGCGACGGTTTACCACATCGAGTGCGTCGACGCGACAGGTATGTGTCCAACGACGTTCCATGACGACGCCTTCGCGTCCAACAACGTTCCATGACTAGACGCCTCCAACTCGGACGACGGCGGCCAATACTTTGACAAGTGGGCATTCAAGCGCGGCGAGTACACTGCCGCGGCCTTCCCACAGGAGTCGCTCAACTTTTCGATCGTCCGCGACTATGTGATGGCGATGGCACTTTATGAATCGCCCACCGAGTACATGACACTGCCGTCGGCAACATCGATGGACAACGTCGCGATCGTCGCGTATGTGCCTGCGACCAAGCCCGAATATCTCATCCAAGCGAATCGCATGCTCTGGGCGTCGTGGGAGTACGCGCGGCGCCAAGTCGTGACAGCGCGTCCTCGGACCGACTTGATCTTCTTTGTCCATGCCGATGTCGATGGGAGCCACCTGCCACCGAGTTGCCTGCGCCTCGACTTGCACCATCCCGCATTTTTGGTGGCAGACGTTGAGCTACACGCCGACGACCAATGTTATGTGATCGTGCACGCGTCATCGACTGACGGCTTTTGGACGCGCCATACGTTTTATCATAGCCTCGCATTCTTGACGACGCCGTTGTACCGGCCGCTCCTTCTCTCGTACCAGCGACTCTTGCGGACGGATTTGGATTGCGCAATCACGCCAGCGTTTCTCACGTATCGCCCCGATGAGTTTGTCGTGGGAAACGGAGGCTACGTCTACGACCAGACCAAACATGAACTGCTCCAAGTCGCAACCGAACTCAACTTGACGCACCATGGACGATTCAACGTTGGCTCGACGTGGTTTGGGCCGGCGACGGTATGTATGGACGGAGGCGCTTTGTTGTCTCACGTGCGCGACTAGGTCGTCTTGGACCTCGTCGACAGCGCCGTCAGCGTGGCCAAGTACATGGCCTTTCACCCTGTACACAGTGTTGAAAAAGGCTGGCCGCTGTGGCACGTGCCCGTCCTGGCGTTGTACGCGGGTGACATAGTCGTGAATAATTATGTCGCCACCAACCTCGTCGCCAACAATGGCACGTTTGACGTCAACGCGATTGGCGACGACGCTGTCGGCGCCGTGTACCACATCCATGCGTTGCCAGGTACGACGTACAATAGATAAGTGTACCTAATTGTGGGGGTAGGCGTGTACGACGAAGGGACGTACTTTACCAAAAGCGATTTTGAACGAGGCGAGTACAACCGAGACAAGTACCCACGCACGTCGCTGGACATGTCGATCGCGTGCGACTACATGATGGCGATTGTACTCTACGGCGGATGAACAAGAGCCGTCGAGGACGCAACGTAGGGTTAGGCGTTTTGAATATAGAGTAGTTGGCTTGTGTGGAACATGTGTGGGTGCCAAGGAGTGGGCGGTCGATATTGAACCCCCAAACGACGACTTCATCCCGACACTTGCAACGTACACTCGATTGCGTCCACCATGGTTGTTGACAAACCAAGTGCCTACCATCGGGACGTCCGTCTGTCGTATCAAGCTCAACGACGGGAGGCGACAGACCAGCCGGCCACAAAATGTATTTTTGGTCCTGCGGGTGGTTTCACGTCAACAACTTCTCGTCGTCGCCGATACTATGTCGAGACGCGACGGCGGTCGACGCCGGTACTATGACCAGCGGCGCGCCCATCTTCGTCACGCGACGATCGGAATCGCCCTCGCCCTTGTCGTCGTCTTTGCCGTCGCGACGACGCATACCGAATGGACCCTCGTGGACCATCCGGCGCTGCGTACGACAGACGCATCACCGTCCATGAACCAAATCAACCACATGGCGGCGACAAATGACGACGACACCGACTCGACCGTTGACCTCGATGACGTGGCGGCGCCACCAACACCCACGACCCATCTCGTGACCAGCACCACGGCACCAACACCTACAGTCCCCCCATCAACACCATCAGTCCCTCAAACCACTTTGATTCCACGGCACGAACACGTCGCGATCGTCACGTTCGTTGCGGACGGCCAGCTCAAGTTTATCGCGCAAGCGCAGCACATGCTCTGGTCGTCGTGGCACTACACAACGAGCCTCGTTGACGGCGCGACCCGCGGGCGGACGGACCTGCTCTTCTTTGCGCATCGCAATGTCATGGCTCTCTTGCCGTCGTCGTGCTCGCGCGTGGCGGCGCCGCCCGCCTCGTCGTCTCGTGAAGACGCGTGCTACGTCATCGAGCACACGCCGGCCGACGACGACTATTGGCACCGCTACTCGTTTATGTTTAGCCTCTCGTACTTGGCCGAGCCTTCGTTTCGAGCCAGCCTCGTCGGCGCGTACGACCGACTCCTTCGCACGGACACAGACGTTGTGATTACGCCGGCGTTTCTCACGTTCCGACCGTCGCAGTTCGTCGTCGGCCGCGGCGGGTACATGGACAAAACGTTTACGCGTGCGCGGATCGTCGACGTCGCGGCCGCGCTCAACATGACCCACCAAGGCCTCCACAACATCGGGTCGAGCTGGTTTGGGTCGACTGAGGTACGAGTCTGTCGTCGGATCGTAATATTATCGTCAGATTGTGACCATGTCGTCGGGTTGTAGCTCGTGCTCGCCATGGTGCCAAAGATGCTCGACGCCGCCAAATTTATTCTCGAAAGTCCCGTGTTCAGCGTCGATAAGGGGTTTCCCGATTGGCACATTGGCGTCGCAAGCATGTACGCTGGCGAGTTGGTCGTGAACGACTGCATCCCCAAGGACCAAGTCTGGATCAATGCCGAGAGCATGGACATCAATTGCAATGGTCGGGAACGGACCGCCAACGTGTACCATAGCCACTGTTGGCCCGGTACGTCGTCGGTCAGTCGTGACATGGCCGCGTCATGGTGTCACGTAGGCGACCAATACCTAGGCCACTTTAACAAGTGGGCGTTCGAAAGGGGCGAATACACGCCACAGAGGTTTCCCCGTGCTAGCCTCGACATCTCCTACATCAACGACTACTTTATGGCGATGGCACTCTACGGCGAATAACGATCGATGCAAATATATATGTTGAATGCTGTCACATGTGGCACAGTCACACAACGGGACCTTGCGCCGGCCTAGTGCCACCGGCGGCTCCCATTTAGTGACTGTACAAGAATGCCATCTTTGGTCTAGCAAATCAAGAGTCGTTATGGCTATACCGCCAGCGAGCACGTGTTGAATGCACTGTTGTTGGTCAATGGAGTCTGGAGCTTCCAAGGCAACGAGGAAGATCGCCGACAAAACCTTTCAAACGTTGTGTTTCAAAAGGAACCAATGAAACACGTGCCCATTTTGCATTTCAGCCAATGAAACGACGTTATTTATTCAAGTCCTTTCCACCGACCCTCACAAGAAAGATTGCAACGCGTTTTCCTCCGCCATGGTGCGATGCAACTTGGGCTTCCTCCTGACGCTGACGATAGAAATTCCGATTCTGTGGCGACATGGAGCCCCCAGCGTGGCTGCTGGCCGAAATCCCATGCATTGCGTCGTCGGTAGGAGTGTGCACCCTTCTCATGGATGAGGATTCTGCGCATCAGGTGCAACACGAAGTCGACTTGCATGTCGTGACGGATGCCGTGATCGCGGCAGTCCTCAAAGCGTCGTCCTACGATGAGGTGCGTCTCGTTCGTCGACGGTGGAATCGTCTCATGTGCGCTCGATGGATGCAGGTCATGAACAATCTCGTCGTCGCTGTCGGCGAATTGGATGCGAAGGTATATCCGTCCATCGCGACCCTCCATGTACCCATGACCTTGATCCTCCAGGCAATCCTTGTCTCGATCAAGTGGATCGTTGTCCATGCCGCCAAATACGACATCCAGGAATCCGTCTTGCTCCCAGAAGTGCAACAGCTCGGTAATCTCGTCTTCGTCCCCGTGCTTACCGCAAGTGGGTCCAGGCCTTCCGTCGGACGTCGCGCGCACCATCGTGTCAGTCTACGAATCGCATCACACAGCCCTGCGGCACCACTTGCAGCATCACAACACTCCCGTGCGTCTTCCTCACATTGATTCTCCATCTCATGCACGTGTAGTTCCCTGCCGTCATGCCGTGCAAATGGCAAGTGTCTCTCGCCGTGGCGTCCCGCGCCGCACCGGTAGGCGGATGCCTCGATTGGCTTTCCTTCATGTGCCGCCCTAGGCTCTGCACACCCCCATGATCGAGCTCGTCTTGGGTCACGACTTCATGGAATTGGACGTGCGGACCTTCCGCGTGCTGCACCAAGAACTCAAAGCCGCCCGCGCGCTCATGGCGGCTGCGACTCAGCACGTTTCATAGATACATACATGTGTATTGCCTGCGTCGATCGCACGACACACATGGCAACATATATTGCAACAAAATATATTGGAATGCACGTATTGCATCTCGAGCAATCAATATATGTATTGCAAGACTGATACTGCACCCCTCCAGCGCTGCTTCAATAATTGGGGGGAGGAATGGATGATACATGGGGTCCAACCAATACCGACAATTTATATTTGCGTTGCTCGTCCTTTCCTGACGAGTCACCAATGCTCTACATAACGACAAGGCTCACGCGACTTTGGTCTGCCGCCGCCCGACCGACCAATTCTGTTGGAGCTTTTCGGCGTGGCGCCAGTAAACGAGGCCAACGAGGCTGAGAACAAACCAGGACGTGGCACTCCACCAGACGAGGAAGCCCAAGACAGACTCAAACCAGAGCGGTTCAGCGACAGGGAACGCATGGAGGCCTTGGACGAGGTCGGCAAGATCAGTCCACGAGAGCTCGTCGGGGCCACTCCAGTGGAATGCAGGCGCGGCCGGCAACATGGCGGCGGTCGTGGCGGCGCATTGAAGCGACGGAATCATCGGGATGGCGCCGACGGCAAAGAGGAAATCAAACACGCCAAAGCAACGATGGGCCTTGCGCTGGAGGAGCAGCGCCGAGGCGAGCCAAAGCACGGCGGGCGCCAAGTACTGGACGCACACGACCGGGAGGTACTGGAGTGGGACCACGATCGCATCGACGATTGCTTGCGTGTCGACGCGGCCTTTGACAAGGAGGAGCGCCGTCGCCTTGGGCTTGGCCTCGAGCAAAAAGTATTGCATGTGGGACCGGTAGCAGAGCAGTCGGACGAGCGCGGCGGCGACGACGACGTAGAGCCGCGCGTTGCGCCACGTCGATTCCGAGACGACGCCGATCGCGCCGCAGTCGCGCGGGGCAATCCAAGAGGATGACGCGTCATCATGGCAGCGCGTCGCGTTGGCGCCGACGAGCCACGACGTCGTCAGCGGCCGGACGTACGCGAGGCCGACGACCAGCGGGAGCGCCATGTTGAGATGTAGGAGGAGTTTCGTCGACGCTGGAATCGCCTTGGACGAGACAAAGTCCGTGTACATGCGGGCAAAGCGAAACGCGGGGAGGAACGTCGTGGACGAGATGAGCCCCGCGACGGCGCCGAGGATGAGCGCGTGCCACAGCGGCGTAAGAGTCGACGACGCGGACGACGACGACGATGTGCCCATGGCCTCGAGGACGAGCTGCCATCGGTTGTGCATGGACGCGGCGGCGCCTTCGACGTCCACGTCGAGGAGGCCCGGCGGCGCAAAGAGACTAAAGAGCGCGACGATCGTCGAGACGAGGGCGACGCCGACGCCCAGCTTCGCTTCGTACGACGACATGCCGTACTGGATGAGAAAGGGGAAGAGGAGCGCGACGGCCAGCGCGCCATACAAGAGGTACGCGCTTGGGTCGGCGACCCCGAGCGGGACAAACTGCATGAACGCAAAGACGACGACGGCGGCGACGGTGACGAGGACCAGCGTGTCGTACACGTCAAAGAAGAGCGACTTGTCGAGCGACCCAGTCCGGATCGGCGTCATGCCAAACTGCATCACTTGGACTCGTTCGCCGATCGTCTTTTCGGGCTTTTGGAACTTGGGTTTCGCGGCGATGGGGACATTGAGGGACTCGAGGATCGACGCGGGCGGTGGAAGATAGTACGCGACGTCCTGGAGAAGCAGCGCGGAGACACTCGCGATGCGCCGAAGACGCACGAGGATGAAGACGAGGACGAGCGCGGCCAAGTAGGTCGGCGGCACGACAGTCGACATGGCGTCCACAAAGGCAAATGGGCGTGTGTATCCGGAGAAAGTAGTATGTAACCGGACGACAGTGATGAAGATCGCAATGTGGCGCTGGGGGCAGCAACATGCGCTGGACAAGTCGTGGGCGCGGGGGCCGTAAAGAGACAACGGCATACCCGAGCCGACGTGCACGCGATGTCTCATGACATGTTGGTGTCATAGAACCCAAGGCGGCATCGACGTTGTCGCTGACAAGCGTCGCCGATTAGGTCAATGGCCACGAGACGGGTGCATTCGAATGAAAGTGGAAATCCCAGGCGGATCATCGACGGCGTCTCGCATGAGGCGGCTTGAGAAGAGATCGCAATGTGGACGAGTACCCCGCGTCGAGTCCAGATGCAAGTACACGAGTGCAAGGTGTGCTCACGAGCGGGAATCGACCGGCGGACCAAGAATGTCAATGACAACGACATGGGAGATTAGACTTGAATCTGCTGCAAGGCATCCTTGAGGAACGGCTGGAGGGTCTGCAGCTTGGCTTTGACGCGGCCCATGGGCGCCGCCCCATCCGAGTAGGCACAGAGGAGGTACCCCGCGCCAGCCGACGTGATCGCGAGCGTCTTGTCCTTTTCAAAATGGAGGAAGAGCACTTGGAGGTCCTCGTCCGTGAAGATTTCCTTGGCCGACTGCGCATACTCGCCCCAGACGTTGGCGACGATCGCGCCCACGACCTTGGTGTCCACGACCGGCGTCGCGTTCTCCGTGTTCATGGTTCCGACAGATCCCAAGAGGGCACCGTCGACAGTCATGAGGAGCGCCGCTGCGATGCCGTCGCCGACAATTTGGCTCAGTACTTCGGGCAATACCTTGGCGCGGATCATCGTGAGCTGCTTGTTGCCTGCTTCTCGAGGGTCGAAATCGGATGGGGCGGTGTCGAGGAAAGCGCATGGATGTCAAGATTACGCACTGAAGTCAATATTTACGCATCAATTCCACCCTGATTTCAATACACACCCTTGCCGAAAAGCATGCGTTATTCAGGTACATTTACGCACCATCTTTTGTTTCGATACTTTACCGAGTGGATTGAAGTGTTTTTAAATGAGGCCAAGGTGGATTGTTTTAATTTATACGAATTCGAGCATCCCTAGTATTTTGTATGCACAAACACTATTGTTAAAATGTACTTCAATAGGAGCTATTTAAATTGTGCTCCATAAAATAGAGCGCGGGCCTTGAATCCTCGACACAGGAGCCTGCCTCGTGTACGTTTTCGATTCCGACCGCACATGATGAAGCCGTGGTTGCTTGTCGCTCTGGTTGCTGCATGCGCCGCGAAGGACCGCTTCCTCCATGGACTCAAGCCTGATGTGCGTGCCCAAGTGTCCGCCGCGTCAACGGTAGGCGTCGTCGTGTGTCTTGTGTCTCATCTTGGGTAGTTGTCGTGCGACAGCAGCACCAAGACCATTCCGATTGCGAGTGTGAACGACGACTACTGCGATTGCCGCGACGGGACCGACGAGCCTGGGACCGCCGCATGTTCGCATACGAACGTCAAGTTCCATTGCGAAAACAAGGGCTACTTTGCCAAGGACATCCCGACGTCCCGGGTCAACGACGGCCTCTGCGGTATGTGCAGCGTCCTCGTCGTCGATACCTCATGCTCGCAGATTGTTGCGACGGCAGCGACGAATACCATTCCAACGCCGCGCCGTGTCCGCAGACGTGCGCGGATCTCCGCGCCGAGCACGACAAGAAGGCGCAAGTCGAGGAACTCGGTCGCGCCGCTGGACGCAACGCGCGCGCAAAAATCGTCGCCGAGTCGAAGCTCAAGAAGGAAGAGCATTTCCGCAAGCGCACCGACTTGGAAATCGAAAAGGCAGCGCTCGACAAGGCGGTCGACGAAGCGCGCGCACTCAAAGTGCACGAAGAGGCGTTGGAAGTCGCCGCGCAGAAGGACGCCGCGCGCGCGACGCGCACCAAGGTCGCGACGCACTTGGGCCTGGTCGACATGTCGTCCGAACAGTTGATCGAGTTGGTACGGCGATGGAATGTATCCTCCGCCATGTTCATGTCCGTTCTAGATCCTCGATCTCGCCGACAAGATTTACACTAAGTCGGACGTGCTTGACGCGGTCCGCGGCGTCCAAACTCACGACAAATCGGTCCTCGAACAGCAAGAACAAGCCTATGTGCTTACGGAAGCCGCGCACGACAAGGAAGTCGAGCGCATCAAGAGCCTCAACGCCGACTTGAAGCAGGCCAAGGACGCGGCGCAGGCAGCGATCGACGCCGCGAAAAAGGCCAAGGAAGACGCAGGCGAGTCGGTCGACGACGTTGACGTCTTGGATACAGCCAAGTACGAGCCCGAAGCGTTGCCAACCAAACCCGAGCGCCCAATTGTGCAATTGTTTCGGGAACTCCAAGCCGACCAGTCGATCACGCGTCCAGGTAGACAAAACACTCGCCATCCTCTCCTCATCTTGACACGCATGTAGAAGCCTCGGCCGCGCGCGACGCGCTCTCGTCGGCCGAAAACAAAGTGCGGCAAATCGACCTCGACCTCGACACCGTGACCAAGAACCTCGAGAGCAGTGTCGGCTACGGCCCCGACGACGTCCTCTACTCGCTTCGTGACACGTGCGTCGAAGCAACATCGGGCCAATACACATATAAAATGTGTTTTTTCGGCCAAGCGCTCCAGGACCACACGTCTCTCGGGTACACGTGATACTCTTGCTTATCGATGATGACGTGGCGTAGCACAATGCAGCCAATCGAGACGCCGCTCACGACCATCAAGTTTACCGGCGGTGCCAAATGTTGGAACGGCCCCGAGCGGTCGTTTGGTGTCCAGCTTGTGTGCGCCGAGGCAGTTGCGTTGTCGGGCATCGAAGAACCCTCGACGTGTGTCTACACGGCCACTCTCGAGACGCCAATTGCATGCGTCGACGCGGTGGCGGCGGCAGGGACCACGCACGATGAATTGTAAACAAGGATGCAATCCATCCACGGCGCTTAAAATTTAAACTCGTACGATGCTTTCCAGCTGCCACCACTATTGGATGTGGGCGACTGCATGTTGTGCAACCCCATGGGCGAGAGCGGGTTGTTCATGCCTTGTGGGGGATACCCTGGCTGGGCAAGCCCGCCTGGCTGCGGGTAGCCGCCCCCACCTTGCTGCGGGTAGCCACCCCCGCCTTGCTGTGGGTAGCCTTGCTGCGGGTAGCCACCCCCGCCTTGCTGTGGGTAGCCGCCCCCAACTTGTTGGGGGTACCCTCCCTGGAAACCGCCGCCTTGTGGGGGATATCCGCCTTGTTGGGGGTACCCCCCTGGAGCTCCTTGTTGCCACGGCATCTTGGGCGGGTCGTGGAGCGACTCGAATGCTTGAAAGACGTCGCGGGCTTCGGTTTGCTTGCCCCCGGCCGAGACGGCAGCGGCGGCATTGGTCGGACTCACGAGGAAGCCAAAGGTGTCGACGACTTTGTTGGCTCCAATCGGCGTTGGCGGCGCGACCACCGCTCCTACTGCACCCGTACTGCCGGCAAACGGGTCGAACGTGTGGCTGTGAGTGGGCGACGCGACGGCGCACTTGGAAAAATCAGCAAAGTTGGCAAAGTCGGCGGCCGCGGCCGGGGCCACTTGGGCGCAGCCGCCGCTCATGCCCAGGAGGTCCACGGGGGTAGAGGCAGCCTTGCCCGACTCGATGGACCGCGCCGTCGTCTTGTCCATCTTTTCGGCCGAACTCGTGCGGGAATTGCTGCCCGAACCAGGCCGTGCGGCCGACTTGGCAATCGTGCCTCGCTTGGGGAGCGGCTGGTTGCCGAGAAGCGCATCGCAGCACGCGAGGACTTCGTCAATGTGTGCGCGCTCGTCGACATCTTCGCAGAGCATGCGCTTGATTAGGTCGGGGAGTTCCTTGGGGTACCCATGTCCGGATGGAATTGTGTACTTGGACGTGCGGAGTCCCTCGGGCGGAAACGGCGGTTTGAAGAACGCCATCGTGTAGAGGACACACCCGAGTGCCTATCACGGGTGTAAGTTGTCAAAGCAGGACAACAGACCCAAATGTCGACTGCTTCAGTGAGCACGCCCGCCCCAAACATGGCCGTGCCTTCGACGTCGGCCAATTCGGGGCTGCGATACATGGCGGTCGTTCGCTTTTCGACAATGTCAATCTCCGTGTTGCGGTCTTCCTACGACGATGATGATGATGATGAGAATATGGCGCTGGCATTTACCTTGGTCGTCAGCGTCCGTGGGCCTTCGACGCACGACCCAAAGTCACACAACTTGTACCCGTGCGATTTCGCGAGGAGGAAATTTTCGAGCTTGAGGTCGCGGTGGGCCACGGGCGGGTCCTGGCGATGCAAGAGCTGGACGGGACTGCAACCGTGTGAGAAAACACGCGCGCTAAGAAACATATGTACATGCAGAGGGAGCGGAACGTCTTGACGAGTTCGTCCATCTCGAAGCGCTTGTCCCCCATCTTCTTCATGTTGTCGTACAAATGCCCGCCGGGACAATATTCCATGAGCAAGAACACCTCGGTCTCGACGCGGGACTTGTTGATCTGGCTGTCGACAAATTCGACGACCGCCGGGTGCTTGAAGCGTCGGTGGAACTCGATCTCGTTGTTGATCAACTCCATGCTGGCCTACACCATCACGCACGTATGAGCACGCAATCTAGACGACGACGACGACGACGTACGGGGTCATTGGCAACCAACCGCTTCAACACCAACGTCTGCGACGACGACGTGTCCTTGACGAGGAAGATGAACGACGACCCGCCTTCCCCCAAATACTTGGTCACTTCGACGTTGTGCCGCCCGATGGTGCCGACGCGGCCGACTTGCGCGTGGACGTTGCCCATGCTGCTCGCTGCTCGTGCGGCTTGATGTGCTTCTTCGCGAGAATGGAGAAAACGAGAGCTTTTGTCGAAAGGTGTAACCGCCCAAGATTTGGGTCGTACATTGATCGTACATTGTCCACTCAACCGCGACGTGGGCTGTTGGAGGAACGTACGATCGAACATTAGACCCTCTCAAACCCAATGTTGCCGACCTGGTACGGTTTCATTGTACGATGTACGGACTGACTGCAATAGAAGGACGCCGACTGGTTTTGACCAATCCGATGGCTGGAAACCAACAAATGACGTATTTTATCCAATCAACGACTGCCAGGAGGGTGCCTTCCCTGAACCACTTATGGACTGACTTGAGCGGTGGAAAAACACTTGCGTATTTTACCTTGGACTACTCCCGTCATGTCGATGATCCCTCGTCAAGTGAGCGCCATCAAGTAGGTCCGCGGCGGCGATGCACCGCCTCCTTGATGGAACCGTGTGTCTCATGCGCTTCTTTAGGGTCGCTGGTGCCCGTGGCATGGCCACCGAAAAGCAAAGTAAGTCGTCGAATACTTCGTGTGTGCTCACTGCGGCTGCCTGTAGTTTTGATGCGTATTACCGCCACCTCCAACATTGCCAAGATCACCAAGTCGATGAAGATGGTGTCCGCTGCCAAGATGCGTGGTGCTGAAAAGCGCTTGGCCGAAGGCCGCCCCTTTGCCGTACGTCGTCGATGTCTATAGCGCGCGTCGTCCGACTCATCTGTCGTAGACTTTCTTGGACAACATTGGCTCGACCGTGCGCGTCTACGAAAAGGATGGTGTCATCCCCAAGGACGAATTGACGGGTGCCAACACCTTTGTCCCCATCACGTCGGATCGTGGTTTGTGCGGTGGCTGCAACTCGTTTGTGGCCAAGGCTGTCCGCACCCAAGTCAAGGAAACCTTGGACACGTCCAAGCTCTTTGTCATTGGCGACAAGGGCCGTGGTCAATTGCGCCGCACGCACGGCAACATCATCACGGGCAACGCGACGGAAACGTGGCTCGCGCCCCCCAACTTTGCCAAGGCGTCGGCGTTGGCCGAAGCGGTCTTGGGCGGCGTCCAAGACGACGACAAGGTGCATGTGATCTTCAACAAGTTTGTCTCGGCCATCGCGTACCAACAATCGGTCCGCTCGGTCGACCCGACCAAGGACGTGTTTGAAAACTACGAACTCGAACCGGACAACAAGGAAGAAGTGTTGCAAGATTTGCGGGAATTCCAATTGGCGACGGCCATCTTCCACGGCATGTTGGAATCCAACACGTCGGAGGAATCGTCGCGCATGACGGCCATGGAAAACGCCTCGGGCAACGCCTCGGACCTCATCTCGTCGCTTCGCTTGGTCTACAACAAGGCCCGCCAATCGCGCATCACGACCGAATTGATCGAAATTATCTCGGGCGCGGCCTCGTTGGACGCCCAAAAATAAACTAATTGTCGTCTGTCTCGACACCGGACGCGGCAATAGCTTGTGTTGGCGCCCGACGATGCTTCCTTGTTTAATGAGAAGATGGATGATTGCACCTGTTGTTTCATCATATGCAAGTGTGGCTGCTTTCTTGACGCCAACAAAGAGTCTTGATATGGCTATGTTTCACTGACAAATACAAGTAACGTTGGGATACGCTGGACTCCAAGAGGTCCCTGCACATGATTCTTTGTTACGTCAGAGTTGATCATGCGATGCTTGAAGGAAACCAACCTCACTTCAAAACTTGTCATATATTTCCAATCAACAGGAAAATATGGGAAAAAGAAGGCCTCTGCCGATGATCGAAATCGGGACCTCCTGCACCCTAAGCAGGAATCATACCACTAGACCACAGAGGCTTCATACTGAGATTGGGTCAATTTGGCTTTATAAAAAAGGACTTAGTCAATCTCTCGGCGTTTCCAATTCAGCTTGGACTCGTCCCCACCAAAGGAAAATGTGCCCTTGCCGACGAAGTAACATGGAGGATGCTGTTTCGCTGTCCAATCCTTGACGCACCTTCGATTGGATCCTCATGAAGCACACTTGACACACCACACGTTGACAAGGGGATCCATTTGACCCAAGTTGGCTGCAGTACTCACTGGCGAATTTACAACGTAGTATGTTGCAACACTAGGATATGGTCTTCCAAGGCGATCTTGTGGTTTGCCTCTGCGCCACGAGGCAGTGACAAGGTATAAACAACTTTCTTTCGCAATGTAGTTTAGCCCATCAACTCGTGCTTGGGTTTCCCCAAAAGATTTGTTTCCAATCCCCACAACCCCAACCACACATCATGATGGGAGGTGAGAAAATGACCGTCGAACGGCTTGGAATTGCATGATGAAGACGGAGTTCTCTTGAAAGCTCTAAGAGGGGCCAAGCCAAGAAAGCAGCAGACGCAGTCGCTCTCGTCTAGGCTTTCACTCAGTTGGGTGCACTGTGTTACGGAGTCGCTTCCTTGGCGACGAGCTGCACTTGGGACCAGCTGTCCCAATTCGGACGTCTGATCTGATGCTTTCTGGGCCAAGGAGGAGCCAATCGATCCCCGACCGAGACATCCGTCACGTCGAAACAAGTTATATTCTCCTTCAAATGAATCCGTCGGGTTCACTGCTTTGGGTTCACGTCGATTCACCGCCTGAGACAACACAGGATGGTCGAGTCAAGCGTGCGGCTGTCAGTCGTATCGCGATTTTATGTTGTGGGGCTATTCACGTGGGCGTCCGTGGTCAAACGAACCGCGGGTCGCCGAGGCAGCGAGCGATCGTCGAGCAATGTCAAGTGATATTACGTTGCACCTATCGGATGCCACGGTTAGCAGCATTCGTGGCCGTCAAACCGTCGTGCTTGTTTGTGTGGTGGGTGTACGTTCAAAATCGAAGCAGCGCTCACCACCCTGCAATTTGAATTTCAACGTCAGCAGCTACACTGGGCATCGACGCATCTGCTGCAATCCTCAACAAGGTCACCCAGTCACCCACGACCACTTGCCTCCACACTAGAGAGAACTCGGGACGCCATTTCCAGTGTGTGTCCCCAATCTCACTCAATCCAGATGCCATCGTCTGGTCGCCGACGTGGTCTTTCTGCGCCTGACTGAGGCGGTCGTCGACTCGATATTCCTGGTTCTTGCCGCTGTACGTGGCTCTCATTTTCCAATTGCCTCTGGAGCTTGACCGTGGTCCGCGTCTTCTCTCTCGCCCTTCTCGCGGGTGCCGCCACTGCCGCCCTCCACCGCCACGTAAGCCCAACCTACCTCCTTGCCCAAGACATCCGCCAGGACTTCCAAGCCAAACAAGCTGCCAGTGGCCTCGAAGCCCTCGAAGACGTCGCGGCCGATGCGCAAGAGCTCTTCTTTGACGACAAGCTCGACCATTCGGACCCAGCCAACACCAAGACGTGGAAGCACCGGTACTTTTTGAACGACAAGTACTATGGCGGCCCCAACTCGCCTGTGTTTTTGTTCATCGAAGGCGAGTCGCCTGCCGACCCGGTCTGGGTCTCGGCCGACCGCGTCTACATGGTCCAGTTGGCCAAGAAGCACAAGGCGCTGATTGTCTCGATCGAACATCGCTTCTACGGCAAGTCGCAGCCGCTGCCCGACTGGTCGCTCGAGAGCTTCAAGTTCTTGACGATGAAACAAGTCGTCGACGATGCTGCGTACTTTCAAGACCACATCCGAGCGACACGCAATGTGACCAAAGCCTCCAAGTGGGTTGCGTTTGGCGGGTCGTACCCCGGCCAGTTGACGGCCTACACCAAGCTCCTCCACCCCGATCGCTTTGCAGGTGCCGTTGCGTCGTCGGCGACGATCGAGCTCAAGCCAGCCTACCCTGC
>VJMH01005134.1:0-25367 GCA_009835185.1 Aphanomyces stellatus | reverse complement strand
AAACCAAAAGGTGTCCCAGTTTTGCATGGTGGGGCAGTCAACTGCATCGAAAATACGGCTGCAGAAGCTAAAGTCACTGAAGGCATGCGAGTGATGCAATTCATGGCTATTGGATTTGATGCTTGTCAATGGGAGATATGGAGAACATTGAGCGTCGGGGCGTCACTTGTGTTGCGGGGTCAAAATTGGCTGGATACTTTGTTGACAATTGACATGCTGTCATGCACGGCCACTGGGCTTGCTCAATTGGGAGACCCATGCAAATTTCCAAACTTGAAATACGTTGCAGTGGGAGGTGAAAGCCTACCTTGCCAGTTAAAGAATGTATGGTCGCCATTTGTTTGCTTAATAAATTCGTACGGCCCAACCGAATGTTCAATGCTGACTCATTTTGAAGTGATGAACAAAGATTCTCCAATTACAATTGGTAGACCGATAGCAAACGTGAATTCGTATGTTCTGTGTGAGGAAATGCGCATTGTACCTGTTGGCGTGATTGGCGAAATGTATTTGGGTGGTATTTGTGTCTCTCCTGGCTATATTAATCTTACCGATCAAACCTCTGAACGATTTTTAACCGATTCATTTTCCCCAGCCAGAGGCGAAATGTTTCGCACGGGGGATTTAGCGCGCCTTCTTCCTAATGGACAGTTCGAGATATTGGGCCGCCAGGACAGCCAAGTGAAACTCAAAGGCTATCGAATTGAACTGGACGAAGTCGCGAACGCTATACAATGCCATCCTCAAGTTGTTGCTGCGGCTGCTGTTGTAAAAAATAAATCCCTCCTAGTGGGTTTCTTTACCCCCTCCAATATCAACATTTCGGAATTACAAGACGTTGTGGCAAGTCAGCTACCAGGGTACATGGTACCTTCAGTCTGGACAGGATTGGACGAAATGCCCCAAAATGCGAATGGCAAAATCGACAAGAAGGCGCTCGAGTCTCTTGATGTCATTGTGACTACAGAAGATTTGGAAACGGATAACGAAAAAAGAATGGCGGCTGTCTGGGCACAAGTATTGAATGTTGATGTGGCTGAGATTGGTCGTCAAACATCGTTCTTTGCTCTTGGAGGAGATTCATTGTCTGTCATCAAAGTCGTAGCTGTCTGCAAAGAATTGGGCATGGAAGTATCTACTGCGCAGCTATTGAAGGAACTCGTCCTGTGGAAAGTTGCCGCTTCCGTGTCAGATCGTGTGTCCATCACGACGTGGCCACGCGTGTCACTTCCCCAAGAAGTTGTAGAGTCAATTACAAACCAATATGCCGGAGCAA
The DNA here is from genome assembly GCA_009835185.1 of Aphanomyces stellatus. NCBI lineage: Eukaryota > Oomycota > Saprolegniomycetes > Saprolegniales > Verrucalvaceae > Aphanomyces > Aphanomyces stellatus. Next base: position 24,091 of record VJMH01005134.1, on the reverse strand, counting down.
ATATCAATGTGCACGACTGTGTTGTGTATCCTGTAACACCGCTGCAAGCTGGCATGGTGTACGCAACTGTGTCAAATCCATCGTCATACCTAATGCAAATGCCGATTCAAATGAAGCAGTGGTCAGACGTGGAGAAATTGTGCGCGGCATTTCAACAAATAGCTCAAACACGGGATATCTTGCGAACGACGTTTGTGACTTCAACGACCGGAATTTATCAAATTATTCACAGCAGCATGAACGAATTCAAAGTCGCACATGTGCTCACGGACGATATTGACGAATTTTTACGCAAAGACTATACTCGTGGTTTTGAGATTGGGGATAATTACTTTGTTCGTTTGTCGTCAGTATCAACCACAAATGAACAATTCGCTGTGTTGACAATTCATCATGCACTATATGACGGCTGGACTATTCCCATGCTGATGAGTGACCTCTGTGACGCGATGAGTGGTAATACACTGGTTCATCGTCCAAGCTTTTGCGACGTCGTGGACTACATACAAGCGCAAGACAAGGAATCGACTGAAGCGTTTTGGCGAGCGTACTTGTTGGATCTGAAACCAACAGTCGTTGGAACTCATCAATGTATCCATGATCGAAACGAGCATGCTGACAACACCTTTTCGATGGTTGCACATATGACCATGGAAGAAATTACGCAAGCGGCCCGGCGCGTTAATTTGACAATTGCTGAGGTTATCAAGCTCGCTTGGGCCGCTACACTTCGGAAATACACGCGTCGAAACGATGTTGTGTTTGGCTACGTCACAGCCAATCGTAACATTCCTGTTCGAGATGTTGAAATGTAAGCACAGCTATATCAAACTTTCAACACTGTATTGTTATTTCATAGGATTCTTGGCCCGCTTCTCAGTACTATTCCTTGTCGAGTCAAATTCGACGATTCATTGTCAGCGAATCAATGGATTGATGCGATATATTCTGAGCGCGGCGCCCTTATCACTCATTCGCATGCAAGCTTGATCGATATGAAGCGTTGGAGTGGTGTCGAAGGTGATTTTTTCGACACTCTTTTTGTCTTTCAGAATATGCCAACTGACGATGCCTCGAGTGGTGTCTTTGACGTCATGCAACGCGAAAATGATAGTCGGTTTGATACCGGTCATGCAATGGACGTGATGGTAGTTTCCAAGGACAATTCATTAATTCTTCAAGCAACTTACGACCCTAAACGAATCGAAAGTGAAAAGGGAAAATGGATGTTGCATGAATTGGATCATTCTATTTCCCAATTGATACAAGTTTTGGTGTCTGACGCCCCATTGTCTACATTGTACGAGTTAAGCCCAAAACAGATGGATGAAATACAATCGGCATGTTTTGGTCCTTCTGTGGGATTGAAAAATGAGCTCTTGCATCATGCGTTTGAAGAATTCGCAATTAGAAATCCGGACTTAGGAGCGATTGAATTTGAAGATAAATATTTGACATATGGAGAATTGAACGATCGAGCCAATACACTGGCATTTGAGTTAGCCACGATGGGCGTTTGCGTGGGGTCACGTGTAGCCGTAGTCATGGATCGTTGTTTGGAATTCCCGATTGGATTGTTGGCCACCCTTAAAGTTGGAGCTTCCATGATGCCTCTCGATTCGTCTTTTCCTTCAATGCGGTTACGTCAGATGGTTGTTGACGCCAATGCAGCCGTGATTCTAACAACGTCAAACATTTCGAACTCGGTACTCAACCTTTCAAGCGAGACACCTGTTATTATCGTCCAATCGGACTATTATGCTTGCGATCCTAAAGTGTTTGCCCCTTCTCAATGCCATCTGGCCCAAGCCTCACATGAAGCGTACGTCGTTTACACTTCTGGATCAACTGGTACTCCAAAAGGCGTTTCGATTTTGCATGATGCTGCAATAAATGCCGTCTCCTCTCCTTTCGGAGGGTTTGATGTTCTTCAAAACATGCGTGTGATGCAATTTCGGGCGATCGGAAGCGATGTATTCCAGTGGGAAATGTGGAAAACTCTCAGTAGTGGAGCTTGTCTTGTGTTTCGTGGGGAAGACCCGTTAGTGACGCTACACAAAGTAGACTTGCTTTCATGCACACCCACTGCTTTGGCCATGTTTGGTCATCCCTCTCAATATCCCAATTTGAAATGCATCGCTGTCGGGGGCGAAGTCTTACCAGAGAGCTTGAAAAATTTGTGGTGCGATGATGTTGTGCTGATCAACTGTTACGGTCCATCCGAGTGTACCATTCGAACGCATGAAGTTCAAATGGCTCGGAACAGACCAGTTACAATTGGGAAACCAAACAAAAATACGTCATGCTACGTTCTCGACCAAGAACAACGAATCGTCCCACTTGGTGTGCTGGGCGATATTGCATTGGGGGGCATTTGTGTTTCTCCAGGCTACTTCAATCTACCAGACCTGACCCAATCACGATTTGTCAACGATCCGTTCGCAAGGTTGGGGTTCTCTCCAAAGATGTACCTCACTGGCGATATTGGACGATTGAATGCAAACGGTGACTTTGAAGTACTTGGTCGTGAAGACAGTCAAGTAAAATTAAAAGGCTATCGAATTGAACTGGACGAAGTTGCTAGCGCTATCATGAGTCATCCTTGTGTTAAAACTGCAGCTGTCATCGTGAAAAATGGAACTCATCTTGTCGGGTACTTTGCGCCCGCCAATGTTCATACGGCTGAACTACAAGACTTTGTCGCGAACGTACTACCAGTGTACATGGTACCTGCTGCTTGGGTCGGATTGAACGAGATGCCCCAAAATTTGAGTGGTAAAATTGACAAAATGGCGCTCGAATCACTTAACGTTGCGTTGGATTGGGAAGACCTGCAAACAGAAAACGAAACACGGATGGCCGCTGTTTGGTCTGACGTGTTGGATGTTGACATGGCTGAGATTGGACGGAAAAGTTCATTTTTTGCGTTTGGCGGAGACTCAATATCGAGTGTTAAGGTAGTCGCAAAATGTCGAAATATTGGTCTCATCATTTCCGTCGCTCAATTGGTAAGGGCCCGAACTTTGGAGGTGGCTGCAGCAATCGCAACGACAAAAGAATTGACTCAATATCCACATGTGGAATTACGACGTGATATTGTTGAAGCAATCGCGGCACGCGTGCCGCAACCAAATGAAGAGTGTGTCATTTACCCCGTAACCCCAATGCAAAGATACATGCTGAAGAAAACGACGGAAGATCCCCAAGCATGGCAATTGCAAACGGTGCTTTTGATGGGGGATGACATGGATGCCTCAGCATTATGCCAAGCATTCAAGACTGTCGTTGAATGCAACGAATTACTACGCAGTAGCTTTACAATGCTCAACGATTCGTTTTACCAAGTTATCCCAAGAAAATCGACCAATGTCCATGTTGCCACTCGATTTGTTTCCCATGTGGACGAATATTTGACTTTGGATTGGGCTCGTGGGTTTTATGTTGGCGATACCGATTGGATTCGATTTGCTATTGTCACAGAAAGTTCAAATCAACGCCACGCTGTTTTGACCATTCACCACGCGTTATACGATGGTTGGGCATCGTCAATGATAACTGGAGACATATTGAACATATATCAGAACCAACCACAGATTATCCGCCCACCGTTCCGACGAGTTATCGAATACATCGAAGCAACCAAATCGGCGCAGAGAAATTTTTGGACAACGTACTTGGACGGTGTATCCGACACGACACATTTGAATTGGCCCAATTCGACCGATATTAATCTCCAGACTGACGACAATATATTTTTGCAATCCAAAGTGTCGAAAGCCGACTTGACAAAGTGCTCGAACGAGATGGAAGTTCCAATGTCAACACTGTTGCAATTTGCGTGGGCGTCTACTCTGCGCAAGTATTCACAACAGAAAGTGGTCGTGTTTGGCCAGATCTTGGCCAATCGCAGCGTGCCAGTGAATGACGCAGACAGGTAATGCTCACATTTGAACGAATACTGTAAATGGCTGAAGAAATTTACCCTAGAATTATTGGGCCATTGATCAACTTCGTGCCCTGTCGAGTTGTGTTTGACGACGATTTGACCATCAAGACCCTGCTGCAGCGATTTCAGGTTGACAGTAGCGCTGTGTTGGCCCACTCCTTTGTGGATTTAGACGACATTAAATCTTGGTGCGGACTAGACAAGGCCTTGACAGAAACGAGATTTTCGTTTCAAAATTTCCCCGTTGATTCAAATTGCGACGTTGGTGACTCTACTAGAGCGTTCGAACCAGTGTATCTAGAAGGCCGAACGCACAGTCGAGAGGAAGCATTTAGCTTCATTATTGAAGTTGCACCTACATCATGCACAGACATGCATCTTTGTTGTACATATGACCCAGAAATCTTTACTCATTCCCAAGCTCAAGAAATTTTAGCCACATACAATGCAGCTATAGAATCGTTGATGGCACTGGATAAATAGGACTATGTTTCGTTGTATAACACTCAATACATTCATGTTCGACAAGATGCAATTAGTGCACACACAGCTATATATATCCATGGCCTACACAATCCACTCCGTGCTTGAACAGTGAAGGTTTATTTGTAAACCCAATACTCGTAAAGGTTTTCATGTATCGACTGTGGTTGCGCAGCGAAAACTTATTCGTATGTCTTTCATGGGCAATTTACAATTCAATCACACGACATGGTCCATGATGACCAACACTGGCTGGCAATCCTTCAAACTCGACTTCCTCTGTGTGAGAATCGTGTTGTCAACATGCTGCACTTTCGATCGAGTATTTCTGTGTTCTACCGTCTCCATGCATGCGAGCGTGTTTTCGAGCGCAATATCGATGGGATCTTTGGTAAACTGGGATCCACCCAGTCGTCAAGCATCCTCCTCCTCGAAGCGCGCGTCAAGCTTCTTTCGTCAATTCTCGTGGACGATATATCCTCGCTCTGCTAATAATTCTCCACGCCGAACGTTTACCTAGTTTACCAAAGATCCTCGTTTGTAGAAACCCCGTAACGAGTCCAACGTCCGAGCACGGTCATCTTCCGCCACGCAAGCAACCCAGTTCTGCATGCGACTTTTCCGTACCAGAACACTCTCAATTTCAGCAAGGTCACGCGTGTGCTCATGACACAGGACGACCGTCCATCAATATACTCGTACAAGTCCAACCGGTTCAATGTTACGTCCTCACTCCATCTCTTGGTCGTCAACGCGACGTTTCGTCGCGGGCGCGTCATCGTCGTCGTCTTGGCGGCCTTTACGCTTCCGCGGCGGCCGCTGCGCCACGCGTCGATGGGCGCTCTTCTGGTACTGGGTCCGTTTCCATGTCTTTTCAGGCGGAAAATCTTTCAGTGTCGCGCGGCGCAAGAGGAGACGCCACTGTCGATCCATGTGGTCGGCTGCGCCAATGGGCACTCCCAGTCGCCACCCCGTGGCAGCCTGGACGATCTCGGTTGTCATGCCATCCTCGTCATTCCCCTTGGCCAGAAACGGATTGGCAGGTTCGGTCGACTTCTGGCACTCCAACGTCGCGTCCGGTGGCAAGTCGGTCGAGAGCGCCAGGAGCGCGCGCGAGACCGTAAACGCATCGTCAAATACGACCGTGCACGAACTGTCGTTGATCCATTCGACGTACGACGGACCGTACCCAGCAAAGTAGCCCAAAATGTCGCGCGTTCGGACCGACGTGAACGCGTCATCTAGCGAATACATGTGCAGCGCGTCGTCGCGCACGTCCAGCGTCGCATCGAGGTCGACACGTTCGGCCAGTACTTTGGCCGACGCGGCGATGAGGTTGTTGGTGCTGTCGACGCCAAATTTGGCGGCGCGGGCCGCGCGCTTGGCCAGTTCGGCCTGCCGCTTCAGGATGTCGTCTTCCGACGCGCCGTTCGAGATCTCGCGCGCCGTGGGGAGGTCGTACGTCATGGCCATGTTGAATCGCGCGCGCCGCGCCTCGCGTTTCGCTGTCTCGTCGACGCTCGTCACGTCAAAGCCCGTCGCAAAACCCTTCTCCGCGACGCCGCCGCTCCGTTGCATCATGCGGACGACCTTGGAATCGAGGAATTGCTTAACATCGGGCGCGTGGTAGATGCCGCCAAACCGCTCGGCACGGCGCTTGGCGGCGTCGCACGCCGCGACAAATGCCTGCCGCTGGTCGACCGTCAAGAGATCCGTGCCCGAGGGATCGCGCATGACGCAAAGCGTGGTCGCCGACGCATCGATCGGTGCCGCCAGCGCGTGCGACGTGAGTTCAATGTGGCGCGCTTTTAACGGCGACCGGCCGCTCGTGAGGCCGACGGAGTCGAGTTGGAGTGACGAGGACGTGGCCGGCAAGACGTCGCGACCGAGCAAGACGACATTTTCGCCCACGGTGGCGCCCACACCCATGGCCATCTGCACAAACGATGGTTCGTCGGTGGCATCGTGGAGAGAGAACTGAAACCAGTAGCGCGCCGCGGTCGTGTCAGAGCAGAGGCGGCCGCAAAAGACGCACGCGACGTCAATCTCCCGTCCCTTGCCGCCCCGCTTGAGCACGCTTGCTTCTGTGTTGCCTTGACCGCCACAGAGAAACTCATACGACCACGGTTGACCGCTGATGACCGCGCGCAGGTGCAGCTGGAGTTCCTGTTGACACTGCGCGTCGAGCACGATCGTGACTGCGTTCACCTTGCCTGTCTCGAGCGTGATGCCCACGTCTGTCCATTTCGCCACACGACCGAACGATGCGCCGACATCGACGTCATCCACGGAGATCTCGCGCGGTTCCTCTACCACAACCTCCATCTCGGTGGCGCTGTTGCTCTCGGCCTCCATCGTCAAATGCACCACACACGGCAAATGACTTCGAACTTCGTGTCCTAACCTCGAAGCACACGCTTAAAGAAAATGACGTTTTTCTATCCCTAGGTTAAAATAAAAGGGCGTTTTTCTCCATCGCGTTCCAAGGCTCTAACAATGCCACTCCAGTTTGAAATCACAAGCCCACGTTGCACTTCCACGCCCCCACAAGGGCACTGAAGGTCCGTGCCGTTTTGTCATGTGTGGGTGTGCAAGAAGCCTGGAATGTGTGATTGAGTCAATAAAACCTGTTTAAACGTAAACTCCCCTTCTTTACAATTCCAAGAAAGCAGGTTGCCCGTTTTGAAATCGCAATTTCGTATCCTGGCAACAAAGATGGACAAAGCCCACGACTTGTCCACGCCGCTCGTGGATGCCACAGATGCAAACGAGGAGACCAAGAACCGACGTAGTACTCACCGACGTCAGATGCCGCTCCTGCATCAAGTCCTTCTCTCCCCATGGGAAAAGTACTGGCAGCATGGCCGAATTCCATGGAAACTCATTTGCCACGTGCTGCTCATGCTCTGCGGGACGCTGCAAGTAGGTCCCGCGCGCGCGAGGTCCGATCTCATGTGTGTGTAGATCTTACTCTACGACAGTCAGAATTCGGCCTACATCCGCGCCTCGTATCGCAATTGGTATTCTCGGACACATGCTTGTCGCCCTCATGAGCCGACGACTAGGGCCTACTTTTTCCTCCCCAACGGCGCGTCGAAAGCGACCGCGTCCGCCGAATCGGAGTCTATGCTTTGCCTTCCTCCATCCCCTCATCGACGACGATGTAGGTTTGAGGACAGCCTCTTCACCGTCGACGACACACTCCACGCAATCGCACACGTCCGTGACGCCTACTTTTCGATCACACACGTCTCGGTCGCGACCTACGACTACCATTACCTGTCCGACTCGACCGTCCAGCCCATCGCAATGACAGTCACGCAGTACGAAAACACAACCGTCTTGCCGCCCCGCCTTTACAACGTGTCCCGTGCGAGCCTCGGCCCGTTTGACAACCTCAACGCCACGCAAGCGCTGGCGCTGCTCCACTCGCTCGTCGCGATCGAGTTTGCGTTTCCACTGCGAGACATTGACTATGGTCCATTCTACTTTGACTGCTTTGACTGGGTCGTGCGCTTGACGATGGAGACGGTCCACAACAGTCATTTCCGGTGGGACGCGTCTTGACATCCTTATTGTGATGACGTCATCCCGAGTAGCATGCGCGTGGCCGACTCGTCGTTGGCTGTCTGTGCCGTCGCTGATGTCTGGACGACCCTTCGCGGCCGCTTCCTCTGGCTCAATGCGATTGTCCTTGTGCTCACGTTGACGTACCTCGTCCTCGTGGGTCGGAGCATACGCCGCACGGCTGCTCGTCTCCCGCGCGCGCGCGCCCTCTTGCCCGAACTCAAGCTGAGTGCCATCAACCCCCAGTACGACGTGATGGTGGTTTGTTTTGGTCGTGTAACATTTGTAGCCATGCCTTGGTCGTCGTCACGCTTCTTCTCCTGCTCTACAACGCCGTGTGGAACATTTCAAGCGTCGTCGTGCGTATCCCGCTCGAGTTTGGCCACCGCGTTGTCCAAGCCATTGTATGTTCACCTCTTGTGACTATTTTTGTGCACCAATTGTAATGCACTGCAGGGCCCGCTGTTCCTCTGGGCCACGTTTCTCGGGTACTTGGAACACAACCCGCGTTTCTATTCGCTCGTGCTCACGCTCCGTGCGTCTATTTCGAAAGTGGTTGGCTTTTTGGTGCGTGTTTCTGTTCTTGGTGCGTGTGTCTTGATATTACTATTGCTTAGGCCGGGGTCTCGCCTGTATTTTTTGGGTACGCGCTGTTTGGCTCGATCGTGTTTGGCACGCGAGTGGATAAATTTGGCGGCGTCCAGCAATCGTGCGTGACGCTCTTTGCCCTCCTCAACGGCGATGTGATCCTCGAAACGTTTGGGGCACTCAAGCGCGACTTTCCCATCCTTGGCGCCGTACGTGATGATGTTGTCTTAATTTGAATTGGACTTGAGACTTGTAGTGTTATCTGTACACGTTTGTCGCACTGTTCATCTACGTCGTGCTCAATCTCTTTATTGCGATCGTCGAAGAATCCTTCTTTGCCTCGCGCAGTCATCCGCGTGCACTCGACCGCCTCAGCCAATCCGTGGACAGGCCCCGAGACGAGGATGGGCCTGCCACCTAATCGACAAAAACTGGTGCCATTCATTTCCGCGACGCATGGGGCAAAGGTTGGGGAATGGAGAATATCTGCGTCGAAATTTTCAAAGTGACTGTACACGCATATGTCGTGATTGCTAATCCTTCATGGGACTGGCATCCGTGGTGTTCCTTGAACTTGAACAAGTCCATTGTACTTGAACGCATTTCTCGACACCTCATACGACTACATCACGGAAATATTCACATGCAAATCATTTTGCACGTTCAATCATACTTTCAGCAGGCCTACTTTAGAGAAACGGCGACAGCATGTTACTTGACGTCATCAATACCAAGGTATAAAATCAATCGGACATAACTCAGTATATCACAATGCTGTCGGATTAGGCCAATGATGATGAGGACGACTCGAGGAGTTCCCCAGAATTCGACCAGTTTGATACACAACTACTACACCGTCCCACGTGCTCGCAATCAAGTTGGGGCAAATATCATACTGTTGAATTCAGACGAACAGAAACGCGACTCTGTCGGGTGTAAAAACAGTCTTGCTGCAAAAGGTCACTAATTTATACTTTAATCAACCCGTCCCGCTTTCATGGTGTCAAAGTAGTTGGCGAATGCCTCGACTTGCTACAAATATGCCCCTTGCAGCTACACTTTGATGTAAATGTATTTCTATACCCACTCGACAGATCCACAATGCTAAACTCGCCCGTCATAGTGTATAATAGTACGAGAAATGTATGTATTCAAATTATATGACGGTGAAAATACCCTCCTCACACAACAATACAAGTTTCGCGAATTTCACCCGTGATTGAAGCTAGTGTGTGTTCGTACGTCGTCAAAATTTCTTGTGCTTGGGCTGTGGTGAATTTCTTGGGGTCAAAATCACACGAGAGCTGCAATCCAGTTGTTGTTTTGGGTTCCAGAATGATGTAAAAGCTAAATGTATCGTCGCGGGCTTGGGGTTGACGGCATTTTAAGTCATAGTTGAGGGTTTCAACAGCAACAAAGCCGTCTTCAATCGTCGTGACTGGGAAATTTTGAAACATAAAACAAGATTCCGACAACAGATTCTCCAAACCACAACTTGACTTGATATCCTTTAGCGACGCAAACGAGTGCGCAAACGTCGCACTCGTTTCAAATTGGTATCGTTGTAGTAGTGTCCGGACGGACAAACAGGTATCGAAAATTACCCGACAAGGCACGCAATTAATCAATGGGCCGATAATTCTAGGACATTATTATCGTTAAACTCAATCGAAGTGGGCCATAAAATACCGCACCGATCAACACCATCAATTGGTAAAGCACGATTGGACACCTCTTGACAAAATACAATCACATCCTTGTGCGAGTACTGTCGTAGAGTTGAAGCCCACGCAAATTGCAACAAAGCCGACAATGAAACATTCATGTCCGTCGCATACTTGGCCAATCGGACAATTGACAACGTTGTCTCCAGATGCAAAAGATTCTCGCACGGGACTACATCAGCATGGATTGAAATAATCTCATGAAAATGCGTTGAATTTGAGACTCCGTCTAAGTACAATGCCCAAAATTCCCTGTCAATATATTTCGTAGCGTCCATAAACTCGATAACACGGCGAAATGGTGGGCGAATAACGTGTGGGTAGTTGTTGTACGCATTTAAGATATCAGCGTTGATCATGGAAAATGACCATCCATCATATAAGGCGTGATGAATGGTCATGACAGCATGGCTTTGGTTCATATAATCCGCGACTATTGCCAACCGTATCCAACAAGTATCTCCAAAGTGAAACCCGTGCGTCCAATCCAATGCCAAATAATCGGATAAAGTTGCAGCTTCCGCCATCAGAATTTCGATGGCACTCGCTCTACTTGGAATGACTTGGTAAATTTTGCTCTTCACCATCGTAAATGCAGTGCGCAATATCTCATGTCGTGCAACAACAGTCTTGAATGCGTCGCAGAACGCAGATACGTTCATGCCTTTTGAGATTGGAAGTACTGATTGAAGTTGCCAGGCTTGGGGATTTTCTGCAGTTTTTGAAAGCATGTAGCTCTGTTCAGGTGTTACGGGGTACACCACATATTCACTGCCCAACATTGTTGGAAAACTTGAAGTGGCAGCATCAATAATCTCACGAGACAACTTTAAAGTGGGATACTTGATCTCTTCTCGGTCTGTTGCAACTGCTGCGAGTGCTTCTAAAGTTGCAGCCTTCATCAACTGACCAACGGAAATTACGAGGTTGATATTTTTGCATGCGGCAACAATTTTCACACTAGAAATGGAATCCCCACCCAGGGAGAAAAACGACGTATTCCGTCCAATCACGGACACGTCAATGTCCAACACTTGAGCCCAGACAGCGGCCATCCGTTTTTCGGTATCGGTTTTCAATTCTTCTGTAGCCATCTCAACGTCCATAAATTCGAGAGATTTCTTGTCAATTTTGCCATTTACGTTTTGGGGCATTTCGTGTAGTCCAACCCACACGACAGGGACCATGTATACAGGCAAGTGACTGGCGACAACATTTCGAAGTTCAGAAATGTCGATATTATCGGGGGTAAAATAACCGACGAGAAGGGTCTTGTTTTTCACGATGGCCGCCGCAGCAACAACTCGAGGATGGTCCATCATAGCACCCGCGACTTCGTCCAATTCAATTCGATACCCTTTAAGTTTTACTTGACTGTCTTGTCGACCCAGGATTTCGAAATGGCCGTTGGGAAGAATGCGCGCTAAATCCCCCGTGCGAAACATTTTCCCTCCATCATTCGAAAAAGGGTCTTGTAGAAAGCGTTCCGCGGTTTGTTCACTCTGATTAATATACCCTGACGACACGCAAATACCTCCCAAATAGAGTTCACCAACAACGCCCACGGGCACGGGGCGAACATGCTTATCCAAAACGTAAGAATTAACATTTGGGATTGGCTTGCCCACTGTAACAGCAGAAGCTTTGTCCATTTTCAAATAATGAGTCAACATTGAGCATTCTGTTGGGCCGTACGAGTTCATTAAGTTAACACACGGTGACCAAATGTCTTTTAAATGACCTGGAAGAATCTCCCCCCCAACTGCAACACATTTCAAACGCGGGAATTTACAGGGATTGCCCAAATGAGCAAGCGCCGTAGGCGTACAGGTCAACATATCAACATTCAGCAACGAGTCAATCATATTTTGACCTCGGAACACCAACGTTGCGCCAAAGCTCAACGCTTTCCATATCTCCCACTGGCATGCATCAAAACCAATGGCCATGAACTGCATCACGCGCATTCCCTCTGTGATTTTTGCATCCGCCACAGTATTTTCAATGCAATTTACAGCCCCACCGTGCAAAACTGGTACACCTTTCGGCTTTCCTGTTGAACCCGACGTGTAAACGACAAATGCCTCACTGTTTTGCTTGGCTTGATGACATAATGAGGATTCAAATACTCTTGGAGTAAACGACGAGGCGCTTCCTTCAACATACACGATAGATCCAGGTTGTAGGGCTTGTAGCACAGCGTCAAATTTTCTAATCGAAATAATCACCGATACACCCGAGTCACACAACATGTACGCCAAACGATTGATAGGAAACGATGCATCCAACGGAACCATAGTAGCACCAACCTTGAGAACAGCCAATAATCCAATCGGAAATTCCAAACAACGTTCCATGATGACAGCCACTCGAGATCCCACACAAATACCCAAACTTGCCAATTCATATGCTAGGGCATGGGCTCGATCATTGAGCTCTCCATATGACAACCATTCATTTTCAATTTCAACAGCTCGGATGTCTGGCAGACTAGCAGCTCGTTCTTCAAACGCATGGTGGAGTAATTCATTTTTTAGAGAAATATTGGAACCAAAGGAAGATTCTTGAACGATTTGTTTTTCAAAATCGGATGATTTATCGAAGACCATAATCGATTGATGCAAGTTTTGTTTGTTCGCCATGTTCGAAATGTTCGCTGAGAACCTTTCACACAAAAGTTTCATGACATCATTTCCAATATTGCGACAGTCATGAGAAACGACGATAAGATATTGACCGTTCTGAGGAATCACATCAACACCAATTGGACTGTCAATATGTTCTTGTCCTTCTTGAAAACGGAAAACCTTTTCTATCGATTTATCACGCACACTTGTAGATGAGTTGTAGTTTCCAAACGAAATGATCGTATCGAAAAGAGCCTTTTCACATTTTGACCACCTTTTTATATCCACTAGGCTTGATTGAGAATGAGGCCCAATCAGAGAATTTTCTGAATGTAGTCGACAAATTAAATCTTTAAGCAGCAAACTATTTGGTACATGCACAAGCATTGGTAGTGTGTTGATGAGTACGCCAATGACTCTAAACAAGCATTAGATATTAATTGATTCAACAAGACGTACGATTCAACATCTATTAAATCGATGCCGCGTCCCGACACGACCAGGCCAAAAGACACAAATTCAGAACGAGTGTATTGTTGCAAGGTAACGGCCCATGCCGATTGAAATACTACAAAAGGAGTAACTTGGAGGATATCACAAACTTCGTGAAGCCCAGGCAGAGAGATAACAAACTGATTTCTTGTGCGCTTAAGGCCCAATTTGTCCAATCTAAGTGGTGTTGGAAGCGATAACTGATCGACTGCGTTAATATTTTGAAGTTTGTCCGTCCAAAATATTTCGGAGGTAGTACTTGAATTACCACAGAGCCAGGAAATATAATCTTTAAACGATGTAGAACTGCATCGATTGATTTCTTCCCCAAGATAAAGGCATCTCAAACTTTCAACAATTAGATTACAAGACCAACCATCCATAAAAGCATGATGCGTTGTCCAAATAACTCGCGTATTTCCATCTAATGAACATGCCAAATAATTATTGAGAATACTTATTCATATGTATCGTACCTGAAAGGCGAAACCCTGCAAATCGCACATAAGATTTTGATTTCAAGTGAAATCCTCGGGCTCGGTCTTTGTCGTAATAATCAAGAGTTTTTAACTCCAACTCGTTAATTGGCCAACCTTCACCCTCAATCATAGTCCATTCGCTATAATCCGCATTCGCCACGGCTTGGAAAAATCCATCAGAAGTGGATACGACAAGAGTTCGAAGTAAAGGCTCTTCTTTGGCGAATCGTTTCCACAGTTGTTGGAACGTGAAAAAGTCAATATCACCAAGTAAATCGAAGGTTGACTGTAGTACATATTCAGACGGGTCTTGACTCGTTGCCAACAGCATTCCTGCTTGCATCGGTGTCACAGGATAAATATCTTCGACGTCGAAAGGGTGTAAACCGAAGGTAGAGACTAGTTCAGCTTCAATCATTTCCAATGAAGTCCCAACGAGAGGAACGTCCGAGACTGTTCGGCCACCGATAGTTTCAGGGTCCAAACAATGATCAACAATGCGTTTCATCCATTCGCACCACAACGAAATCCACTTTTCAACGTCAGCACTCGATAGCTGCCACTGGGCAACTGACACGTCCATCACCAAATCTTGGCCCTCGTGATGCAAATAGATATTGCCAGGAATATAATCTTCTTCGTCGGGGCCAACAACGTCTTGGACATCGCGAACCGTTTCAAACAGGCTGTCCGAAGACGATCTATTTCTTGAAACCGCCCAGCATAATTAAAAACAATATTGTGGTTGCGATGGTTTTTTATCGCCACGACATTCTCTTCCTGGGAGGCCAAGTATTTAATCACACCATACGATATGCCGCCATGTGGCACTCCACGAATCGTTTGCTTGATTTGTCGGATTAAATTCGAAATTTTGCATGTAGAAGTACAGACAATCGGAAACAAGCAAGTGAACCAGCCAACAGTGTTCGAAACATCAATGGTTTCTGAAAGAAGCCACGATTCGCGGCCGTGGCCTTCCAACATCAGTGGCAACATTATACTTTCAAGATTACACGGGCTGGTCAGTTCAGCATACGCTACCGTGAGAGCAGACAAGGCCAATTCTTGGATATTTGTTCCATATTTGGCATTTGCCGAGTCCAAATTTGCTGCAATTTCTCGGCGCAACACTCCCGACAACGAAATTTTCGAGGACCTTGCAGCAGTCAACATACAATTACAAAAAGAATCGTACCTGTTACTTGCTGGGGGTAATACGTCGTCCATCATATAAGGTGCCCAGAGTGTTGGATTACATTGTTTAGCTTTCGATGCCAATCGTTGAGACCATGCCAAGAATGAAGTCGTCTTTGGGCCAAGTGACAATTGATACAACAGCGATTGCAGCTCATCAATTAGTACACGATAGGAAACAAGATCGACAAGCGTGTGGTGAATCGCAATATGAAGGCACTGGGTGTTTTCGGGAAGCCCAAAGAGGGTGACTGCATATACAGGACCATGGATCAAATTCAAGGATTTTTCTTTCGCCAAAACGGAAGTGTCAAGCATGCAAGTATTTTCAAGCATCAAATATTCAACATTCAGCGTGAAGTTCTCTGTCACAGGAAGTACGTACTGGGACCACCCGTCTTGCTTAGAGTAGCGAAAACGACCTCTCAACATGTCATGTCTCGTCACTAACCGAGCTACACAATCACGAAGCTCATCGAGACCAAGTTCTCGTTTGGGTTTCAATAGTACCGACTGATTCCAAAAATGGACATTCTTCCATGGGTGGTCAAAATTTAAACATTGGATGGGCGTCAAAGGGAAGTCACCGCAAACATTAATCGATGTACTTATCAATCGTGACGTTTCAATTGTTTTGGCGACGCCAACCATATTTGAAAGCATTGGGTTCTTCAAAATCAAAGCAGTCGTCAGCAAATATCCAAGCGTCTTTGCTTTACTAACCAGTCGAATAGCAGAAATCGAATCACCACCAAGAGCAAAAAAGGACGATCTTCGGCCAATGTCTCCCACATCAACTCCCAACACTTGAGCCCACAAAAATGCCATTTGCAACTCCGAATTAGAGATTAGCTTTTCAACGTGTACCTTAACGTCCATTTTTTCCAGTTCTTTTTTGTCGATCTTACCATTTACACTGAGTGGCATAGTGTTTATGCCAAGCCAAACAGCCGGTACCATATACACAGGAACACGAGCAGATACAGTATTTTGAAGTGATTCCACATTGACATTTGGAGGAGTAAAAAAGCCAACTAAATGTGTTTTGTCTTTCACAATAACCGCAGCGGTAACAACTCCAGGATGGTGCATCATTGCTTCCGCAATTTCTTCTAGTTCAATGCGGTACCCTTTCAACTTGACTTGACTGTCACTTCGCCCAAGAATTTGGATCTTACCACATGGTAACATAATACCAAAATCACCTGTTCTATACATTCGTCCTCCACCAACAGGGTCATCCAAAAATCGCTCGCTCGTCAACGTCGGTAAATTGATGTAATGAGATGCAACACAAAAACCACTCAAATAAATCTCGCCCGCCACGCCAATAGGAACAACGTTCATGGTTTCATCAAGTATGTAACAATTGACATTATCAATCGGCAGGCCGATAGTCACGATTGAATTTAATGTCAATTCTTCCAAATGGGTGAGAATTGAGCCTTCGGTTGGACCATAACAATTGAACAAACGCACGTGGTCGCACCATAAATTCTTCAAACTGGCAGGAATGGCTTCACCACCAACACAAACACATTTCAAGTTGGGAAAATTCAAAGGATCACCCAGTATGGCCAATGCAGTCGGGGTGACGACGACTACATCCACGTCTGAAAACGTACCCAAGTCATCTCCACTGCGCAACACTAGGGTAGCCCCATGCGATAAAGTACTCCATATTTCCAACTGGCACGCATCAAATCCAATAGCCATAAACTGCATGACACGCGAACCTTCAACAAAACCCATGTCAGACGATCGGAACGAAATTGCATTGACGACGCCACCATGAAATACTGGAACGCCTTTTGGCTTGCCGGTTGATCCTGAAGTGTAGACAACATACGCTTCATCGTGGCGCGTTACAAGGCTTTCTTGAGCCAACTGCAACGCCTGTGGCATGCTTGCCAACTGTTTCGAATCAGATACAACCACTGGAATCGACAAGTTTAGCCCGTCAACAAATGCGCGATGTTTTTCCGTCGTCAAAACTGCTTGCACATTGGCGTCCGATAGCATATAGGATATGCGTGCTGCAGGAAATGAAACGTCAAGAGGCATAAACGTAGCTCCAACTTTAAGAGCGGCGAGCAACCCAATCGGAAATTCCAAACAACGATCCATGACCACAGCAACGCGTGATTTGGCTGGGATGTTCAATGATGCAATCATACTTGCGAGCGTGGACGCTTGGGAATTGACTTCGCCAAAAGAGAGCCAATTGTTCCCAAATTCTATGGCGTGTCTATCTGGCATAGTTTGTGCCCGTGCTTCAAAAGCATGATGCAACAGCTCATATGGCAAGGGATTTTTCGAGCCCATGCGCGCTGACAAGGAACTGTTAAGTATGCGAGCTTTACCCATGTTTCTGATGTTGATCAATTGCTGCAATGACTCGATAGTGATGTTATGCATGTCATAAGCTAAAGTCCCCTTTAAACAATTTGCATGTCGCAACGATGTTTGAATTTGAGTGTATACTGAATGTCATATTACAATTGATTGACTTCCCCCAATTTAAGTGCTTGTTGCCATATTCAATGAAATTTCAATGTTCGAAAGTGGTCTTTGCATCTGAGAGTGAGTTGAAAGATGGGGTGATTGGCCCACGCATGGAATGAATTGCGAATCACCCATGGCGAATCACCCCACATATTAACTCATTCTCACACGAATTCAACGTCAATGATTGCAGACCATATTAATTGAGTAGAGCAAACTTCGCCGTAAATTTTATGGCTCCTTGTGAATGGATGATATACATATACTTGGGCTTGCGGCTCAACAAGCTGGTTGAACTGGTTTCTTGAAATATGCACTTTATCGACCAGATCTGTTAATTACAAATCTGATCAAATTCAGGTTCGATATGTCAACATTGCACAAACTTGTTACTCGGATTGTCATCTTGACATTTTCGTGACGTTGTTTTGTCGACCGCATACCAAACCATTAGTGTCAATCGAGACCGAAACCTATGCATGACAAACTCCATGCTAAAAGGGTCGTGTTTGCCGCGCAGGTGGAAGGAATTTTGCAGGGAAATACAGTACTTCGAAGTACAATATAGACGTGTTGATATTTGAAGTTTTATAAATTGTACATATTGGAGTAGAAGCCCATAGTCAATTGCAACGGACGTTGGTCGATCGGGTCTGAGACAGTGTAATTCGAAGTACTCCAAAGCACTTTGGAGGCGTCTTTATAGACTTTCCATTGTTATAGTGCTATATTCCGCTGTGCCGAACATTCCGAGATACCTCGTAGTAAAAACTACAAACCGAATTCTGCGCTCAGCGACAGTCTAGAAATTGGAAGAAAATTGAACTACTTTGAGCTAAACCAAGGAACCAAACTCACAGTGTAAGCACAATGACACCGAATGTACAAACTATTCAATCACTGACACCTCACACCTCTAAGCATCGTTGGCGCCAACCCATGGGAATAGTTGTTTTGCTCATCCATTTACATTAGTGAGCAGCCTTTTCATCCAGTTATTTCTCGTTCGTGGGTGATACAAATGGGAAAGGGAATAATTGGGCTTTGTGGTATACTGAATATCTCTTCGAATGAACTTTTGGGTGAACATTACCGGTATGCCAATTGCAGGACAGAGAACAGATCAGTTTTCAATGATATTGTTCGCGGTTCTGCAGGATATTTGAAAACAGATTCTCTGAATTCTGGTTTATTGCGTTCATAAGAAAGCCGACGATTCAGTGGACGCCTGTGACACTGTCCTTTAATCTGTACTTGTTTTGAGAATAAACTTGAGGGGCAAAGCAAAGCCACAGTTGCCCAGTTCAATATTGGCTGAAATCAAGTTCAAGTCTGCTCCCAACAATATTTTACAGCAGATCACACATGCATGTTTTTTAATTACTGGCAAAAACGTTATGGTCATTCTTGACGAAGCTAACTGATAGCGAATGTTTGTTGCGTTTCCCACCATCCGCTTGCATACCCTGCCACAGATGCCTTGACCCATTGCTCCTTTAATGTGAAAAGAATAGGCGCCCGTTCTGCCAACGGAAACATGACATCCATGAAGGGTGTGCCGATGACGGGCAACACCACCTTCTTGCAGTTTTGGCTCACTGCACCAGGCGCAAGATCAAACAAGATATCGATGCCACAACATGCTTCGATTGTCGAGGACTCGAGCGGCTGAAATGGATTCCTTTCCGGTTTCATTTCGTGGTCCTCATTTCGTGGCCATGGAGTTGAGAGTGTTCGAGGCAAGCAGGCTTCGTCGTAGTGCCGAGCCCATTGGTGAAACAACTGCGCCGACATTTTGGCAATGGATTCCGTTGCGATGACTTGACCCGCGTCCACGTAGTGCGGGTCCACAGTAAATGGTCGCCCCGTCGCCTTGAGGAAGAACGCTTGAAAGTCTTTGGCGTAGCACGCATGGGCATACATGGCGTTGGACATGTCAAAGGTCGGATTGAGTCCCACAGATGATTCGTCGTTGTTGAGTTGGAGTAGATGCAAATATTTGTGGTAACGCACGATCGAAGCTTGGATGATTTGCGGCCGACTCCAGTAGTCTGAATTAGTGTGCATGGCAAACACGCGACCCCAATTACTCAAATTGCGCAGGTCTTGCAGCATCGCATGAACGACATCAAAATCAAACGCGCCCAAACACCGGTTCATATACACATCCAACGCCTCGTTCACTCGTCCACATAGCTTGGCGCTATCTTCAGCCACCGGGCAAATGGATTGGATGGACTGCGTCACCGATGCCAAATACGTCTCGAACGACCCGTCGTGTGGTAGGGGTGGCATTTCTAATGCGAGAATCTTCCCCGATGCTGATTTGATTCGGAATGTTCTGTGCGCTCGCACCAAGTGCCCCAATTGGAACACTCGATAATTGAGCGTCGCTTGGCAAAGTGGACAGCTTCGTGTCGCGTCTTGAATGTGGACGGCAAACATGAGATCCAGTGGCAGGTCGTGGTGGCAATGTGGACAGAGCCGAAAGATGGCATTCAGCGACGAGTTGGACCGTTGGCCTGTGGCCCACACGGGTTGGTTTTGAAGGATCCGGTACTGCACCATCAGATGCGCAAAATTCCTGCATTTGGCCGTGTCAGCAAGATACGCCGCCTCGAAATCGAGCAGTTTCTCGTACACGTGGCAGACCGACGGCGACGTCAAGAGGAAGTCACACACGGCATGCAACGGGGCCATCGATGCTTTGAATTTCGCAACTGTGAGGCTGGATACCAACACGTCTGAAGGAAATGCCTTGTTGGATTCGAGGATTGAAGCAGCCACAGCCATGTGCTGCACCCACACGTCACCGTGGCTCTCGGATGCCAAGCCCTGGATTGGTCCACCAACGACGGCCCAAGCAAGAGTGGCGCGAAATTTGGCCAACGATGATGCAGACGGACAGAGAAACAAAAATAGCGCGCGGTTTTGAATCTGGAGTTGGTGAGTGTGGCCAGAGACGTGGATGACGGAAATGTCTGCGACCGGGGCTGCATGGAGGTGGGTCTTGGCGGCGTCAAAGATGTGGAGAGTGGCGTCAAAGACCGTAAAGGACAGGACTTGCCAAGTTGCTGCAGAGGCAAAATGACGTTGAACGCAATATCGGACGCAAAAGTCAACGGACGTGGCCATGTCAACAGTGATTTCGAGCTGGATGTTGTGCAGAGGGAGATCAACCATCACTCACAAAATGAAGCAACATTCTTTGAACTGGCTCAACGAGGACAAAGTTCGTCCGAGTGTTCGAAAAATTGGAATATTTGCAAAAAACACAAACAACATGAGAATTGAACACGATGGTTGTGTTTCATGACGTCGACTGACTCTCGTGAACGTGGAATTCATGTTATTCATACGGCATGAATTTGGAGTGGGTCGGTCCGAATCGAATCATCCACAATCAAACTGACCATCAATCGTGCCCATTGGCTGAAATCTGTTCGGACAATTTGATTGATCGAAACTGACCAATTATATCAGGGTGAGTTGTTCTTCTGTTTCCGTGAGATTTTTTTATTGCCATGCAGAATGCACGACATCGAATCTCGATGTGGCTGGATCCCAAGGATACCTGCAAACAAATTTCATCCTGATATTTCATTCAAGGACATTCTCAAGCTAATCGGGGCGGGGGTATTGGCTCAATTTCACGATGTCCACCACACAATTGATTCGTTGTGAGTCGTCGAACTGTGACTTGCAGCCACATGTGATTTTGTATCTAGCCATGTTTCAGACTCGCGGTTGACTGAAGCTGACATTGTGAATTAGTCACATGTCCCCATATACACTAGAAAGGATCGCTCGCAAGCTCCCGATGAGGCTGAAAACCACACTCTCTGACCCTAAACTACAAGTCTTACACTTATGTGTAGAGGACTCATTTTTCAAGAATAAATCAAATGCGCCAAATCCACGAAACGTGTATTGGATGGACGTGCGGAGACACAAATCGTAATTCTGTAACAGCGCATCAAATTTTACATAATGGAGCACTCTTGAAGCATGTGGATAATCCAGTCCAAATAGTTCGTATTTAGTAAAACAGGCCTCGTCAGGGAAGTGGCACGGCGCAAGCGCCTACCTGCCGCTTTTCCCGACGAGAAAAATACAATCAACCCCTTTTTCATGGGAAGACTGGGGCTCGCTACTCGCGAAGGCACCGCCTGCACAAAATTATACACCCGACCTCCGCTACGCTCCGGTGGGCGCGTGGGCGGATGCTCTGTTGTCGCTCGCAGGTTTAAAGTTTCAAGTTTGAAGGCTATTTTCAACTATCCATTTGTGTCATACTTGTTCATCTCCGCTTTGCCCTCCTGGCGCGGGGCACTGCAGTCGCTTGCTCCTTTGTCGGGGATTTACGAGATCTGTCTTGACTTCGGTTGACCTGTTTTCCATGGAAAGTGCCAGATTTCAGGCATATAATATCACTTTAATTCCACTCTGCTGATGAAGCAATCACTTTATTTCCGTTGCGTTTTTCAAATTAACATCACATTTAAGCTTGATTAAAGTATAAAAAGGGGGTAATGACTCTATTTCCGTTGCATATACCAAATTAACGCCACATTTAAGCTTGATTAAACTATAAAAATGGAGCGATCACTTTATGTCCGTTACATCAAGGCACACTTTAAATAGGTGAAAATATATGCTATTTCGCCTTCTCCGACTGAAATATTGGCCCCCTCTGATTATGTATGGGTTTCACCCAAAAACTGTTTGGCTGTCATGATTGAAGTTCGCTCTTGCCAATGAACTTGGGACTCGCGCTTCCAATAACGAAAAATGTCGATTGGAATCAAAATAGCGGCTGCTTGGTTCATTTAAGCCAATCCGGTATGAATGTGGTACGTAATTGGTCAAAATGGTTTGCAAGTAAATCTGATTGGACAAAAGTGTGCCAGATTGAATGCCAATAAATGGGCTTGCTTCGAACCAATTACCAAGGCTGTTGACAGAGTTGTGCTGGGTCATGAGACTATGACAGCTCGTGGTCAATCATTTCCATTCGGTATGACGAGTCTCGTGTGTCAAAGCCCAACAAACGCATTGACCAATGTCGGCGTAGTAGAAGGGTTGGAAGGCTTACCTATTTGTACCAAGGACTACGAACAGAACATTGATTCTCGCGCTGCTCGTTGCGGTCGTCAAAAAAGTCATCGTCCTTTCGTTCATACTTTGCTCCAAGATTTTGGATCTGAATTGCAAAAGGTAACTTTTCACCAACAAAACAGGTACTGTCAGCATTTTACGTTACTCACATCTTTCACATTTCAACTTTTTGGCGAATAAATATTGACGGAACAGTTCGGTCAGCAAATTGAATTCCCACTGTGAAGCCGTGTGATTGGCAGCCAATCACACGACGACAAAATACATCAAGCCAATCAAATTGCCTTACGTCCGAACGACAGTCTCTGAGATCACACACGGACGGACGCTCGTCGCACTGAGCCTTCCACTGCACAACTTGACATTGAGGACACGCAGGCTTTTTGTGGCACCACGACAGCTCAGTTCATTTTCCTTGTTACTTGCATTCACTCACACAACATGTTTTCATGGGGACCGAAGACCCAAGTCACACTGGATTTCCAAGTCCAAGCAACTCAAGGCAAGACTACTGCGTGGGTGTGGCGGCAATTTGACATCACAGGCCAGAAATTCGAAGTCCGCGATGCTGACGGTCGCAAAGAACATTCCATTGCCACAAAACACATTACGATCGAGCAGCTCTGTGGCCACCACTACCAACTCTTGAAGAAAGGCACGCCATATCTGCTCTTCTCGGCACCAAGTCGCACGCTGTTGGCCAAATTCCAAACGTTTCTTCGATTGGCCATGGATTCATCCAAGTGGACGCTGCCAGCATCGACCGATTGGGCTAATCTCATGAATGTGGCGACCATAATTGTTGAAACCGAGCAAGCCAAACCTACTCCGGCCTTGCACTTGTCGAATGTCACCGTCGCCCAAGTTGAAATGGCATTGGCAAACATGAAGACAATGTTCAACACCGTCATGACACCGGTTTCGCTGAAAGAAGAACTTTATGAAGCTCTCTTGAACATGGAAGCGGCCTATGTCCTCGACCCAACGACCAAGAACTTTGCCCACACGACCGAAAGCCTCCAACAGTACAACCCACCAAAGAAGGGGCCAAGCAAACTGCCTTTGAAGGTCATTTTGAGTATCTGCCCGCACCCGGATTGCCTGGCCAAGCTCAACATCACGCAAATGTACGCCGTTCACATGGACAACAAGCGCATCCGTTGTCGCCAATGCAACAAATCCATTGGCTACGAAACGTACCAATTGGCAACATTCTTGAACTTTAAGCCTACTTTTGTGCAAGACTTGCCACCCATGCCATTCGACGGTGCAATTGCCACGTTTATTGGTGCCGTAGATACTCAGCTCCGCCACCAAGCTGGAAATTCCAAGCATCGCGGTGGGTGGCAGCATTTCACACGCCAA